>OY757012.1:29666385-29926752 GCA_963580285.1 Lucinisca nassula | reverse complement strand
TTTCTTTCTTCCTGGTGTTAAATGTTTACCTAGTGTGTAGATCTTCCAGCAGATGAATCTCTTTAAGCACCACCATTCCCACACCCACCCCCACTCCAGTAACTTGCGGTGCCAAGCATTCTGAGGTTCAGGTTCTGGTGTTGTTCTTTTATTGAAGCATTATTGTATTCTCCAATTTGTACTTAATTGTTGCTAAGTGCTATCTAGCATTCAAATGCACTTGGGTATGTAATGTAATGCGACGTCTGATTGGATGTAAAAAATTTGCAACTGTATATTCAGCAATATACTGTCGGAAAACCGACGTCATCATGTAACGTCGCTTTTCATTGGCTGGCAATTGGTTTACCCAGCTCACACCACTTGCCACTTTGTGCAAATAGGTACAATTTTTAACAAAACGACTGAATAAGTACATTAGAATGGGGATAACTGTATTCAAAATTGTCATTTTGCAGGTAAATCGTCAGTTTTACAGTTGCGAATTAGGTTTTACTGCGACATGTCGCCGTACAACGAAATTTCCAACCTTAAAACCTCCAATTTACCTCCCCAAATGACAATTTTGAATACAGCTATCCCACAAGTCCAATCACCAAAATTGAGGAAAGAGGGTTGATTGTTCTGCTTGTTAAGGGAATGGGAACACCTGGCAGATTTTTCCACCATTTTTCAAAGGGACACAAACTTTCAGGACTTCCTGTTTGCGTTTCTATAAACACTGTCCCATGGAAAAAGGGGTCAGCTCTTAAAGGAAAGAATTTGCTCCATAGGAGCAAGGAAAGAATAGGAGCAAATTTTTCTTTTAAGAGTTGACCCCTATTGACATGGGAGACAAAAATGTTTTGCAAGAGTTGCCTCCTCTGAATGTGTTCCCATTCCCCCTTAAATGCTTGTGGTTGTGCTCTTTCCCCCTTAGTTTCTCTCCTCCTTCTCCCCATGTTAAATGTTGGTAATTACACCTGAACCTAGGGTGTAGATTTGCAGGCAGTGGACAATCTTTAAGCGCCACTCCCGCTCCTCCCCCCCTCCCCCCCCCCCCCCCCCCCCCCCCCCCCCCGGCTGATTGTCCCACTTGTTAAGGGCTGGTGGTTGTACTCTTTCCCTCTTATTTTCTTTCTTCCTGGTGTTAATGTTTGCCTAGTGTGAAGATCTGGCCAGTTGAATCTTTTTAAACACCATCTCCCCTCCCCGCACCCCCATCCCCCAGTAACTTGAGCTGCCGTGCATTCTAAGGCGAAGGTTCTGGTGTTGTTCTTTTATAGTTGCTTTGTTGTATTCTCAACTGTGGGCCCCCATCCATTGGGGCTTGAAGAAATATATGGGCTGCATGATGCTTCCACGCATAGCTGAAACCGACCCGCACATGAGTACTGTAAACCGCTTAGAGGAGCTAAACCTGCCCAGGCAAAGCGGTGCGAGTCGGCCCGTCCATGCTTATAAAACCCTATTGGTTGGGCGGCAGGGCTTGAGATGTCATTTCATCTTGATGTCGGGTAAAAGTCCCACAAAATTGGAAGCAACGCCTCCAAAATGACTTTACAGTGTTGACGGGGACGTTAAACCTCAAATCAAACAAACAATTTGTACTACTTAATTCTGCATTTGTTGTTAAGTGCTATCTAGCATGCTAAATATGCTCTTGCATATGTAACGCAACATCTGATTGTATAATGTAAAAAATTTGCGACAGTATATTTTGCAATATACCGTCGAAAACCCAATGTCATCACATAACGTCGCTTTTCATTGGCTGGCATTTGGTTTTACGCAGCTCAAACCTCTTGCTGCTTTGTGCAAATAGGTACAATTTTTAACAAAACAACCTAATACATACATTAGAATAGGGATAACTGTATTCAAAATTGTCATTTGGGGAGGTAAATCGTCTGCTTTAGGGTCGCAAATTACGTTTTACGGCGACGCATCATAGCGTCGCCGTATGACGCACTGCCGTAAAACGAAATTTCCGACCGTAAAACCTTCAATTTACCTACCCAAATGACACTTCTGGATACAGTTATCCCCTAAGTCTAATCACCCAGATTGAGGTTGATTTTTCTGCTTGTTAAGTGCTTGTGGTTGTGCTTGTTCCATGTGACCTGTTTTTTTTGTTTTTTTAAGCGGTGCGAGTCAGCACGTCCATGCTTATAAACCCTATTGGTTTCATTGGCTGACAGGGCTTGAGATGTCATTTCATCTCAATGTCGGGTAAAAGTCCCACAAAATTGGAAGCAACGTCTCAAAAATGACCTATACAGTGTTGATGGGGACATTAAACCACAAATCAAACAAAACAAATGTGAGTTTTTTCTCTTTCTCCTGGTGCCAAGGGCAACATTTTAGGACATGGATGTGTTATCATAATAAACCATAACATTCATATGAAGAATGTCACAAGAAAATATGATTTGGGCCCCGTCAAGCGATTTTGGTACTTATCGCCTATGCGAGCAGCGAAGGTTCAGGCGAGCCTGCGCATCCGCGCAGTCTCGCCAGAACCTTCGCTGCTCGCTCATACAAGCAGTGAATCAAGAGATCCCTTCAGACAGGAAGCCATATCCCTGGCCCCCGCGAATGGCTGGGCATGCGCAGTTGAAATCTGTCATGACGGAATGCTCGAAGACACAAATTCGCTTGGCGGGGCTCATATGATTTAGTCATTTGCAAACAAAAAAGGTGCAGATCTGCCTGGGCAGCCGTGCAGTCTGATCAGCAACTTTGTGTTCGCTGCATGGATTCTACAAAGCCTCTGGTTTCTAGAGTCAACCCGCTTTATACCGACATGTGATGTAACAATTTATCATATGACGTCACTCTGAGAGTGTAATTACGCCATGTAATAAATTCTGTAATCCACTAGTGGATTAAATATGCAAATTAGTTAGATACGTCCAGTAACGTTACAAGTATGACGTCATTGACGGCATCGCGTTTACTATTGGCGGAATATTGACATTTTTATACAAAAATCATGAATGTGTGTTCTAAATGTCATATGATAAACAGAATCTTGCATTCATGCTCATGTATTATTGAATTTATTAAACTCATTTTCCTCAACTCAACTTATTAAACTTGTTTTCCTCAACAAGTTTAATAAATTCAATAATACATGAACACTCATGTAAGATCCTCTATAAAACTTGTTATAATGACAATTTGAATGGAACAAATCCTTACCTGAATGGAAATATTCAAGAAGATTGTAATTTTTCGATACTCTAAGAAACGAATGTGAGGCGCTTCTAACAAATGTCCTCAATATTTGTTTCTTGAAGTAACTTAAGTTAAAAGTCCTTTATTTCCTATTACATTAGTCCTTTATTCCCTATTACATGTATATATACTACTCGTTCACTACAAATATCAAAGATCTGGGCCTTGTGGTTTCAGAGAAGAATTTTTTAAGTTATCAGTTAAAAAAATCTATTTTCAGCTCCTGTGACCTAGATGTGTAATGGACTGGAACCATTTGAACAACTTTGAAAGAGGATCACCTAAGAATCATTCCTGTGAAGTTTGGTCAAAATCCAATCATTTGTTTTAGAGATGTCCTTTAAAGACATTGTTTACTGACACACACAGGGTCAACAGACAAAATGTGGTGATGATCATAAACTACTGCCATTGTGTTAAAGCACCTTTAAAGCTATGTTAAAATTTCTACTGAAATTCTTTTGAGCTTCATCAGCAATAAAATCTTATTCACAACCAATATCTTAGAGCAGGAATAAGAAATAGTCCATACCCATGTAAACCCCAATTTTCACTGCATAGAGTTTAAATTTACAGGTATGTTATTTAGGGCTGGCTAATCGGAGCAGAAAAGATAATCGATTATCAGTCATGTCCTTGCGATCGATAACCGATTAGTAATCGCTAAGGTGTTTGTCATAATTTTACCTATCTGGCTTGCTTCTTAGCATGACTCTTACCATATGTTGCACTTTATCATATGTATATCTGAACAGACAGGCCTGAGCAAACAGTGTAGACCCAGATGAGACGCCGCATTCTGCGGCGTCTCATCAGGGTCTGCACTGTTTGCCACTCATCCAGCTATATATTTTAGGAATAGCTTTGTGCAGTAAATTGTACCTATCAAGTAATCGATTAAAAGCAAATCAGCACTGATAATCATTTTTGTGGAATTAATCGATCGATTAATCGATTATACGATTAATCGTGTCAGCCTTAATCTTATTTAAACACACTTCTTAATGCCATATAAAGGAATAACTTACAGCAGATATTAAAGCTGACAGGTCGGGAGCCGACAGGTGGTCATAAACGCCGAGGAATATTGGAAAGCTGAGAGCTATGTAACTCAATATGCTGCCCAGGTAGTCCGACATGTTGATGGAAACTAAAATACACGTTAAAGACAGTGTAGACAGTAAGAGATAGGAAGGTAACTCTTTAAAAATAGTTTCCTTTATCAATGTAAATTACTCCTGTAAGAAAGAAATTGGAGCAAATTCTTTCCTTTAAGAGTGAATGGTGAACATGTGCTAGATGTATTGATTCGACTAAAACAAACTGTGACAAAAGATCCTTAGATGAAAGTGTGACAGGTGTATATGAGTGTATGTGATAAGTGAACATGAGTGTATGTGATAAGTGCACATGAGTGTATGTGAAGTATATGTGAGAGTATGTGATGTGCATGTGTCAGGGTGAATGTGATGTGCACTTGAGTGTATGTGATAAGTGCATGTGAATGTATGTAACAAGTGCACGTGTATGTGATATAGAGGATATTTTTTTTTTCAGCGTAAGATTGATTTTTATTTCACCGAATGAACAACAAAAGAAGTATTTTAACGAGTGACGGCGCCATGAGTGAAAATCTTTAGTGAAACAAAAATTGATCTTACACTGAAAAAAATCACCTTTTCTGTTTCTTATATGCTTCAAACTGTAATTATTAAAGCAGTTTTAAAGTGCCAGCCGTCACCACGGGGAACAAACTTTTTCCATGGTGATTTGGCGCCAATTTAGAGATGTTCAGCCTGTTAACTGGGTATAATATTGACACTGAAAGTTTGTACCTGGAAAACAGCTTGGATCGTCCGTTTGAAATTTGCATTCAAATGATGTCCACAGTTGCTAAGCTCTTCTCGTGTCGTGTGCACTATTTACATTGTGCAGGTGCTAAAAGTGACGTCATCAACATCCGAATGACATGAAAACATGAATGACATAATTTCTGACACACATTTATAACTTTCACCTAACTGACACCTAACAAACAGAGAATATATGTTAATTTCCGAACATACATCAAATTCACAAACAGTGAAAATAAACATCGTATTTTCACTGTTGGGAACAGTGACAATATTGATTTCACTTAGAAATCTCTATATTTCATCGAAAAGCATGTAAGAAAAGTGCATGTAAGTGTATGTGATAAGAGCATGTGAGTGAATATGACAAATGCATATGAGAGGAAGTGACAAGTGTACATAAGTGTATGTGATAAGAGCATGTGAGTGGATATGAAAAATGCATATGAGAGGAAGTGACAAGTGAACATAAGTGTATGTGATAAGTGCATGTGAGTGTATGTGTTAAAGTGCATATTATATGTGATATGCTTAAGAATTCTTAGTGAACAACTCAGCTCAAGTAGTATGTAATGCTTGGGTGACTGGCAAACCCCGTTTGGGTCCTCCTGTATCATCTGTCAAAGCAAATATGGGTGAACATTGACTTCAATGTTATGTCATTCACACAAATGCTATGACAGATTAACACTTTCTACCCTAGTGACATGACAGACCAATAAAGATAATGAAAGTGTTGGTCCAGATGAGCCATCTTATCAATATCTACACTGTTTGTCATTCTGTTAATGATTATGCCAAACCCCATTTGGCAACAATGGACATTTCCAAAGCCAAAGGTGGTAGAGTCCACTTCTGGAACTGAATTGTGAAAGGATTGAATTCTATCTTACATTTTCACTCTGCCATTTTTAGGAAAAGCCAGCAAAATGCTATAAAAGTTTTCAATTGAAATGACACAACTAAGCCCATTGTTCAAAGCATCATTGGTTTTTGAGCTTGTTAGTGGTCAAATTCAATGTCTAATATTCTGACATTTTTTTCAGCAAAAATGCTACATTAAATGATTAACATTTAAACAATACGTCAACGAAATGGCATCATTAGTTTTGAACAACTGGGCCTAAACCAGTAATAATAGGTTATTGACTTCAAATGGTGACATATTCGGCACAAGTTCATATGGTGGAGGATGCACAAGCTTACCAGGATGGTCTGGCATAGACATCTTAATGTAAAATCAGATAATATATCACTTACTGGTTTGAAGCAGGAAAACCACCCCCAATGGTGCCAAAGTGAAGATAACGTCAACATTAGTGGATGTGACGTCAGTCAAAAAACACTGACATTTCCCAATGCAGGACGCCATTTTAACCAGTGTCCATTGTATTTATTTCAAAATTCTTCTGATTTTCTAAAAGGAATTGTTGAAAATCTTAACACATTGCAGGTAGGTCATATTTGATAGCATAAAATGTGCTTTATGCACTTTGTCAGAGCCTTTATTGGTTTTGTTTTATGTTCTTAGAGTTGATATGCACAAGATGGCTGCCTATTTTTCGTCTCGAAATGGACAAATTTGAGAGTAGTTCTATTGTGAACGAGACTGCTTATCTATGGCCAATATGCACTTGACTATGGGCAGTATGGAAAAATATTGACCATTAATTTCTGCACAAAGTAAAGGGGACATTTTCTGGGTATATAATAAGTTTTCTTACAATTAAGAGCATATTCCCTTCTTATAAGTTGATGCTGTGTATTAATGAGGTTGTCTAGGTGATGGTTGGTCTTTTCTTCCTCAATTTTCCCTGACCTGTAGAAGGCGGCAGACTCACTGTTCACTCGGATTTGCATATGCTTGAACCTGAAAATAGTTGAGCTGACATGAGAAAGGGTTTCTTCGCATTTTCTGATTGATGGTCTTCAAACGCTTATGCACAGCCGATTACAGTAAAATTTCAATAACTGGAATTTGGACAGTTAGTCTATCATGGATAATTCAAACAGCTGTTGAGTCTCTGAAGGATTCTTTGCATATCTGGAGATATCCATACACAGTCAAATTGCAATAATACTATATTATAATAATAATAATATTGGGATGATACAAATTTGTCTGAGATAGGGGTAATTCAAACTACTATGTTCAAACTATTGATCTGTTTGTTTGATTTGAGGTTTAACGTCCCCATCAACACTGTTTAGATAATTCTGGAGACGTTTCTTCCAATTTTGTGGGACTTTTACCCGACATTGAGATGAAACTAGAATTTGTTTTTCTACAAAAACACAGATGTCTCCCCCGTTTTTGACTGCTAAGTATAACCTTGACATTGGAGGTATTGAGCTGGGTCTTGTGTGCAACACATCATCTAATGAAGATGAACATTTCTGCATAGTAACTTTAAAAATGTTCATAGAAAAATAAAAAAGTTATTGGCCGTAAACAAAAAAAGCACTTTTTTACCTTTGACCTCTAAGTATGGCCTTGACCTTTGTGGTACAACACATCGTCTCATGATGGTTAACATTTCTGCCAAGTAATTTCATAATCCATCAAAGAATAAGGAAGTTATTGACTGTCCTTTTTTTTACCTTTGACCTCTAGGTATGACCTTGACCTTGGTCTTGCACATGACTCATGGTCCAACTTTCAAGCCTCTAGCTCCAACAGTTTTTGAGATATCTTGCTGACAAGATTTTATTAAAAAAAATTCAAAGGGCAATAACTCTTGAAAGGGGCATAATCGGGATGACAAAAAAATACGTGTAAGCTTATTTTCCATTAGGAATGCATATATGAAATTTCAAAACCATAGCATACACAGTTCTAAAGTTATGCTATGCATCACTTTTAGGATTCATTACAATGGGCACAAATTACCAAAATGACAAAGGGCCATAACTCACAAAGTATTTTTCGGAATTTTGTCAAAAGTTAATCAGTTCATATACTCATCACCACCAATATACTCAAAAACTTTCAAGGCTCTAGCTCCAATAGTGTTTGAGATATTTTGCTGACAAGATTTTATTAAAAAAATTTCAAAGGGCAATAACTCTTGAAAGGGGCATAATCCGGACGAGAAAAAAAATACGCGTCAGCTAATTTTTCATGAGGAACCCATATATGAAATTTCAAAACCCTAGCATACACGGTTCTAAAGTTATGCTATGCATCACTTTTTGCATACATTACAATGGGCACAAATTACCAAAATGACAAAGGGCCATAACTCACAAAGTATTTTTTGGAATTTTGTCAAAAGTTAATCAGATCATCTACTCATCACCACCAATATATTCACCAACTTTCAAGCCTCTAGCTCCAATAGTTTTTGAGATATCTTGCTGACAAGATTTTATTAAAAAAATTCAAAGGGCAATAACTCTTGAAAGGGGCATAATCCTGACGAGAAAAAAAATACGCGTCAGCTTATTTTCCATCAGAAATGCATATATGAAATTTCAAAATTATAGCATACACCGTTCTAAAGTTATGCTATGCATCACTTTTAGCATACATTACAATGGGCACAAATTACCAAAATGACAAAGGGCCATAACTCACAAAGTATTTTTCGGAATTTTGTCATAAGTTAATCAGTTCATCTACTCATCACCAACAATCTATTCACCAACTTTCAAGGCTCTAGCTCCAATAGTTTTTGAGATATCTTGCTGACAAGATTTTATTAAAAAAATTTCAAAGGGCAATAACTCTTGAAAGGGGCATATTCCGGACGATAAAAAAAATACTCATCAGCTAATTTTCCATGAGGAATCCATATATGAAATTTCAAAACCCCAGCATACATGGTTCTAAAGTTATGCTATGCATCACTTTTAGCACACATTACAATGGGCACCAATTACCAAAATGACAAAGGGCCATAACTCACAAAGTATTTTTCGGAATTTTGTCAAAAGTTAATCAGATCATCTACTCATCACCACCAATATATTCACCAACTTTCAAGGCTCTAGCTCCAATAGTTTTTGAGATATCTTGCTGACAAGATTTTATTAAAAAAAAAAATTCAAAGGGCAATAACTCTTGAAGGGGGCATAATCCGGACGAGAAAAAAAATACGCGTCAGCTAATTTTCCATGAGGAATCCATATATGAAATTTCAAAACCCTAGCATACACGGTTCTTTAGTTATGCTATGCATCAAAAGCGTAATGGACAGACGAACGGACGAACGAACCAGAACCAATATGCCCCTCAAACTTTTTCAAAGTTGGGGGCATAATAAGAAAGTTATTGACAGAACACAAAAAAGGCCCTTTTTTTACCTTTAACCTCTATGTATGACCTTGACCTTTCAGGTATTAAACTGGGTCATGCGTGCAACACATCATCTCATGGTGGTTAACATTTCTGCCTAGCAATTTCAAAATCCATCTAAAAATAAGAAAGTTATTGACCAAACACGAAAAAAGGCCCCATTTTTACCTTTGACCTCTATGGATGACCTTGACATTTTAGGTACCAAACTGAATCATGCATGCAACACATCGTCCCATGATAGTTAACATGTTTGCCAAGTAACTTCAAATTCTATTAAAAAATAGGCAAGTTATTGACAAAACCCGAAAAAAGGCCCCTTTTTTTACCTTTGACCTCTAAGTATGACCTTGACCTTTGAGGTACCAACCTGGGTCATGCGCGCAACACATCGCCTTATATTGGTTCACATTTCTGCCATGTGATTTCAAAATTCATCTCAAAATAAGAAAGTTATTGACCAAATACGAAAAAAAGGCCCACTTTTTGACCTTTGACCTCTAAGTATGACCTTGACCTTTGAGGTACCGACCTGCCTCATGTGCACCACACATCGTCTCATGATTGTTAATAATTATGCCAAGTAATTTTAAAATCCATCTCAAAATTAGAAAGTTATTGACCAAATACGAAAAAAAGGCCCCTTTTTTGACCTTTGACCTCTAAGTATGACCTTGACCTTTGAGGTACCGACCTGCCTCATGCGCACCACACATCCTCTTATGGTTGTTAATAATTATGCCAAGTAATTTTAAAATCCATCTCAAAATAAGAAAGTTATTGACCAAATACGAAAAAAAGGCCCCTTTTTTGACCTTTGACCTCTAAGTATGACCTTGACCTTTGAGGTACCGACCTGCCTCATGCGCACCACACATCGTCTTATGATTGTTAATATTTCTGCCGAGTAATTTTAAAATCCATCAAAAAATAAGAAAGTTATTGACCGGACACGATTTGCCCATACATATATACATACCAACAAACTTCCAAGGGAGATAATTCAAAAAGTATAAATGCGAGAGTTATGGTTCTTGCGCACTGCACGTCGTCTAATGCTGATTAATATTTATACGAAGTTTCGTGACGATAGTTCTAATGGTTTTCAAGTTACAGAGCGGACACGAAAGTGTGACAGACGGACAGACGGACGGACAGACAGACAGACAGACGGACAGACGGACAGACAGACGCCCGGGGGAAAAACAATATGTCTCTCCGAAAAAAAATTTTTCGGGGGAGACATAATGACATCTCAAGCCCTGTCGCCCAATGAAACCAATAGGTTTTATAAGCATGGCCGGTCAGACTCACACCTCTTTGCCTGGGTTGGCTCAGATCTTCTAAGAGGTTTGCCAGTACTCGTGTACAGTCGGTTTCAGCTGTGTGGAAGCATCATGCAGCCCATCTATTTTTTCAAACCACGATAGCCTGGGGCCGTTTGTACCAAATGGAATCTTCCTCCTTATATACAGCAGGAGTCCATTTCAAAATTTAGGGTTAAGTTATCGAAGTTTCACTGTATTTAGGGAGTTTTTTCTCATTTGAGCCCCGCCAAGCGAATTTGGGTCTTCGAGCATTCCGTCATGACAAATTTTAACTGTGCATGCCCAGCCATTCAGAGGGGCCAGGGATATGGTTTTCTGTCTGAAGGTTCCTCTTGATTCACTGCTTGTATGAGCGAGCAGTGAATGTTCTGGCGAGACTGCGCGGATGCGCAGGCTCGCCCGAACCTTCGCTGCTCGCATAGGCGATAAGTACCAAAATCGCTTGGCGGGGCCCATTTTATCTTGCAAAAATTAAGTTGTGTATACTCATTCGAATCGCTTCAATAGCTAGTTCAAATTCACTGTTGTGTTCCTAAGGAGGTTGGGTGTTAGACACCTGCCGGGATGGCAACATTCTTTCATTGAGATTGATAATGAAATCTTTTCTACAGACATTTTCTTCCTTCCAGTGATTAAAGGTGCATTATTGAGCTACCGGGTCTCAAAATTTTTTTCTGGTTTTTATCTTCAAAGCGTACTCATTTGTCATGTGTACACTTTTGGAGCTAAATACAGCTTCAGAACCTTGTGAAAATGGTCATTTTCATTCGTGTTTACCCTTAGCTCTGAACATGTGTTCAGAATTTCTGTTCTAAAAATAAATCTGTCACTTTACACATACATGGCGGCAGTATCGTCTCTGAGTGTCGTTACTTATGGCATGGTATTCAGCGTCATATTTCTTCCGATTCAGGCATGGCCTAAGCAAACAAGGCCAAAATGAACGTCACATAACGTCATATATGGGGATTCTATTTTTGTCACAAACTAAAAATAGATCTAACTAGTGTGCGAAACCTAGTTAGGGAATCCCTCTCAAACTCGTTTACCTGTCATCATAATTGTTCACATTTTTGCATAAAATGCATTCATTTGTATTGTTTTAAAGAAAAATACCGGCTATATGTATTTTATTTTTGGAAGCATTTTTTCCAGATAGCTCAATAATGCACCTTTAAAGTAGGCAGCTGTCAGTTTCTAGCAAAAGAATGTGCACTATACTGGTGAATGCTAATGTATAAGCCTGCCCAGGAGAAGTGTAGTTAGGTAAGTCGACAACTTGATATGACCTGAATAGTGTTTACTGGGCCATTAAACTCCAAAGAAACAAACAAAAAACTAACCTGAAATTTCCCTCCATTCTTTCCTGTAGGAAGACAAAATGGACAACAGGAGACATGAGCATTTTGTTGACTACTGTTGCTATAATGAAGAAGACTAGAACAGCCACTGGTCCTATATACCCTGACCTGAAACAAAGAACCATTTCGCAGGTGAATGTGGACAAGGTCTCAGTTGTTCAAAACTGACAATGCCCTGAGTTAACCCATTGTATACTGGTGGACTCTTCCATTACTATATGTTGGACAAGTCCATTTGTCATTTGAGGGGTGTCAGATCTATTTTTTCCTTTTTTATTCTATTTTTGATGCAAAATTCTGTTAGCAAATAGTGCAGGCCCTCATCAGACGCTGCATTTTGCGGCAACTGATCTGCGCCTGCATTGTTTACCAAGGTATCCCTTTAGGGGTTTCCCGCATACAATGGTTTAACCTATCGTCAAACCATTTATGATTTAATATGGCAAATTTACTAATATTTTTGCAGAAAAATTGTGAGCAGCTTTTGCAAATGCAAAAGCTGCTCACAATTTTTCAGCAAAAATACCACTGTAACAGATATTGCACTTACTAGAACACTTAACCCTTGTCCTGCTGAATATTTAAATATGCCACACCCACTACCCATTATCAACCAATCAGATTACTTGATGCAAATTATTGCAACAAATTCACAATCTGAATGACAAACAATGTAGATCCAGATCAGATGGCTTCTTCAGAAGCCATCTGATCTGGATCCACATTGTTTGAAAGGTAAGGCATATCCGGGCTCAGCAGGACAAGAGTTAACATTTTTCAACTAATGAGCATGTTAAGCTAACAAAGGTTTGAACAACTGGGCCCTGATTGGTCATAATATACGGAGATCATTCGATCCATATGAAAAAGTACATTCTTTCCAAAACTGACATTTTTCTGGAAATACTTTTTGGTATTTTTTCTTCTTTCTGCTCTCGTAGATAGTGGGTGGTTGTAAGAACCACCCCATTGAGTCTGTCCTGACACATTGTCTCTGTTTTTTGCAAGGATAAAGGAAATAAAGTATACACATGCAAACCCAACTTTTCACTATATAAAGTGAAGTTAATAAGGGTAGGATGTTCTTTACATGAATTTGCTCATATGACATGCACCTGAACCACATGTCAAATATTTTATACATGTAGCTTGCTTTACCTGTTTTAGGTGGGACACTACCAAACAACGTAGTCCTAGATCAGAAATAATGTCATTCTGTTGCATCTGATCAGGTCTATTTTTTTTATTTTTATTTTTTTTTATCATTTCTTACCATCCTAGGCCTAAATAGAGAGCCCTATAGGACTTCTTGAGACATATTTGAATATAGGGATCAACCATGGTTTTTCATGCATTAACATTCGCCGGATCCCAAGGAAGCTGTTTGAACATGAGGCCGCTAGGCCGAATGTCCAAATATCTTCCGAGGGACCCGGCAAATGTTGATGCAATGAAATAACCATGGATGATCGTTGTTCTTGCATAACTTACGATTCCGACAGCAAATTTTGACGAAAATGCCCAAAAGCTCAATATAAATGCCATGTAAACTCTTCAAATGCGACAGACAATCCAAAATGGCGACCAGTTCAGAATGTTGTTTACAATGACGTTGTCATGCAGTAGCCATCTGATGTCATCATAGAACCCTAAAACGCTACGTTCAGGGTGATAACGCTACGTCTCTCAACGTAACGTGAACAAAGCAAGGCCCGTCTTGTGATATCAAAAGCTCAAAATCCATGTTCAAACAGCACGCGAATTTCATGATTTGAACACGGTTTTTGCTATTTGAGCATGGCTTTCGGTCCATTTGACAATGGCTTCAAACAGGCATGCGCATAGGTATTTATGCAAGAACTGTTTGTTCAACCATTTTCTACATAAATCTCTATAACATGAGCTCCTTCAATATACCATAAAAATCCTAAAGATTCAGACACATGGAGAACTTGCTGTAATTCTCCTAAAATTTTAACAATTTTTTTTACGATCCTGTAAAGAGTCCAAAAAGTGCAGATCGAATGGAACATAGTGTAGACCCTGATCAGACTGCTCCTTCAGGAGCTGTCTGATCTGTGTCTGCACTGTTTGCATAGGCCTGTACGTCCTCATACTTAGGATTATGGTATTAAGCTGAAGAGTTCATTCTAAATAAAATGTATTAAATGGCCCCGATACATGTAATTACCCTTCAATCAAGCACTCAACTTTGATTTGATGTTTAACGTCCCCGTCAACACTGTAAAGGTCATTTTGGAGACGTTGCTTCCAATTTTGTGGGACTTTTACCCGACATTGAGATGAAATTACATCCCAAGCCCTGTCGCCCAATGAAACCAATAGGGTTTATTAGCATGGACGGTCCGCCTCGCACCGCGGTTCCTGGACAGGCTTAGATCCTCAAAGCGGTTTACCAATACTAGTGTGCGGGCCGGATTCAGCTTTGCGTTGAAGCATCGTGCAGCCCATATATTTCAATCAATCAAGCACTCAACAAATGATGAATTCTCAAAACAAACAACAAGGCGGGACTTGTAGAAAGACATTTTTGCATAAACTGAAAATCACACGATGAAGTTTCATCAGATTACGGATCTACTCATGTAATTTAGGGGTTAGAAACCTTCTTAAAAAGTTGGTGAAGTTTCTCTTCCAGAACCTTTGAGCTAGAAACACTTGAACTTCAAATTCAAAGGTTCAAACACCTATATGACAATGGTCTTTGGTTCGAGACAGGGGTAGTTTGAGCCACCATGGGTTCTTCGTAGCACCAGGGGGCACAATGAGAATAAAGGAGGTATACCTTTTTTGATGTTCAATGAAATAAATGTATGTTGTTTGTTCTCAGTAGAATCACCTCATTGAGGTGATTCTAACGAGTCGGCTCGCCCCCACCCATAGGGGCTTGAAGAAATATATGGGCTGCATGATGCTTCCACGCAGAGCTGAATCCAGCCCGCACACTAGTACTGGTAAACTGCTTAGAGGATCTAAGCCTGTCCAGGAACCGCGGTGCGAGGCGGACCGTCCATGCTAATAAACCCTATTGGTTTCATTGGGCGACAGGGCTTGAGATGTCATTTCATCTCAATGTCGGGTAAAAGTCCCACAAAATTGGAAGCAATGTCTCCAAAATGACCTTTACAGTGTTGACGGGGACGTAAAACCTCAAATAAAATCAAATCTAACGAGTAGGCACAACATAATTTTCATGATAAAAATTAGAAAATTTCCCCCAATTATCCCTCACTTACCTTGAGAATTCCCTAGGGACTCAAGAACAGGTTCGACTCAACCATGGTATACAAGCCAGCCAACAGTGTTCGACACAAATAAGTTCCGGTGTATGTTATTGAAAAGAAAAAAAAAGTTGCTGGAAAATGTGGCAAAAAATACAGGTATAAAGAATCGTCTTTAACCCTTATCCTGCTGAATAAATTAATTTAGCCACACCCATTTCTGACTCACAACCCATAAAAGTGCTTTATAAAATGTTTCAATCAATGCACAAACATGATGACAAATAGTGTAGATCCTGATCAGATGGCTTCTTAAAAAGCCATCTGATCTGGATCTACACTGTTTGCAAAGGTTGTGGGTTGTCGTAATCAGCAGAATAAGGGTTAAAATGAATGGGGGAAAAAAAATAATAACAAACAAAAACTGCAAACCTTTCTTGTGCTTTGTAGATGTAGTAACCTATAGTAAATGGTGATATGATGATTGGAGCAATGATTTGACTGAGTGTATTGCACAGCTTCTCTACATCTTGAGCAATTCTCTGATCTCTGCAAGTGATAACACATGTTGTAAGAGGCATAGTTATACATTACGAAAACACATCAGTGCGACATAGAGCGTTTTTTCATATCTCAAAAATGGCTACTTTTCTGATCAAAATCTGTGATATTTTTCTTATTTATTCTGCAAACATAGTTTGTGGGTGCTTGTTGGTGGTTCTAACGAGTACCCACAACCTATGTCTTGGAGCAGAAATAAGAAAAATAATGTATACCCCGTGAAGCCCAGTTTTCTCATTATAAAGTGGGGTTTAGGGAGGTGTTCATTTCACGGACTTGTTCATGTGATGATAATAATAATAATAATAATCAACCTTATTTATAGAGGTTAACACAGTCAGTAAACTAATACTAATCTTCTGTGTGCCCCTCATTTCTTCTTCTTCCTAGGTAGAAACCACTACTAAGCAATGTGGCTAAAGTCTTGCTCAAGGAAACAACACTTGGCACTCGGGGAATCAAACCAGCTACCTCTGGATCTGAAACCCGATGCTTTACCACTGCACCACAGCGTTACACCATTTTTACAAAGGAGACAGCTTTGAGTTTAGTTTGTTTGTTTGTTTGTTTTGGAGTTGAATAGCACATTCAACACTATTCAGGTTGAACCGTCAGTTTCCCTATTCACACTCTTCCTGGATAGGCTTATGTGTGGATACTACACTACAGCTGACGTGTGGCAGCCGTACAAAGTCTCCCTGCCTTACATCTAGTGTAGTTTATATTTTCTTGTCCTTTGGGATCATTGATTCCAGTATGGAATTTTGAAAATATTTTGAGGGTAACTGAGGCGGCCTAATTGGCCGAAAGTAGCTAGTCTGGCCCAGAAAACATGTACACTCCATACTTTTCAAGTTTTTGTGGTGTATTCCTTGCTTCCAAGGGATAACCCTTTTACAGAACATTTTATACATAAGCTGTTAACCAGTACAGTACACATTAATTTGCGAGAAACTTACAAATGCCCTTCATGAATCAGCGGATGGGAGAGAATGACCACAGATCAATCTCCATGAAAGGTATCAAACAGCATCCTCCTGATCAATAGTCACAAGTGCATCCGACTGAGCTGCCAAGGTTGTAGGGATGTAACGATAGTCAGAAAATGACTATTGCGATACTATTGACATTGCAGGAAGAACCATTGCGATACTATTACTATTGCTGACTACTATTGCAATACTATTGCGATACTATTGCCTGAAAGAGATTTCTTGTTTTAGAAGAAAATAAAAACTATTCAAACCGTCAACTGTTTTTCTGTATGTATAATCTGCATAAAAGAAATACAAGACAATTTACACAGAGGGACAACTGCTGCATACTCCTGTTTGCTTTTCTGCCTGCCCCTACAAGAGGAAACAGCTCCCCAGGAGCATCTTGTTTCTTTCAAGTGTAAATCATCTTGGAGACTCATTTCAATAGAAGTTGCCAAATACATGTATCAATTCACAGTGAGAATGTACCATCAGTTGCTTTATCAAAATAAAATACATTTGGACCCGAATTTTCCCCAACAAACATTTATAAATATAATCTAAGGTTTCTATCAAGTTTTAAGTACAATAACTTTATTTCTGTACGACTTTAAGTGCGGTAATATGGTAGAAAATACTATAGTTGTCACGGTCAATAACGGTCCTTTCTCAAGTTAATTGCAGACATGTCATAATACCGGTAGCTTATCCAATTAGTAATTAAAGATACAATTATATAAACTCATTTAGCTTGACACGCATGATTAACACGAACTGCAGCCGATATACTCAAAAGATCAAAATTGTCAGCTTAGCGAGAAAAGAGAATACAGGTTGCAGCTTAATTTATAGTTTAATGATCTAGCCACAAGACGACTCATTCATCCAAAACGAAGCCAAACATTCACACCCGCCCTACAAGCAAGTTCATGGCAAACATCAAAGTTTTCCTCCATCCAAATCGCCATAAAATCCACCGTCCACAAACCACCGCTACCGTTTTTCTGCTAGCGATCGGTAAATGACGTCATCCGACCCCATCAACCCCACATGTGTTTGATGTCATTGTTTTATTTTATTGAGGCATATTTCTTTTATGAAAAAACGTTGTTTGGAACCAGTAAAAAATATTTTCTCGATAGATAAACGGTTGTGAATAGAGGTGGATAGAAAACTGTGCCCTGCTCCCAACTTAACCCCGGAAACAATTCCTGACTTATCCCCGGAAGCTCCGTGTCAATCACCAACAACAGCATACAGATGTGGTTAGACAAACTAAAGGGTTCGACTTTTCCCCGCCAAGGGTCTGCTATTTGGCGCCAAAACATAACCATTCACGAAACAGTAGAATAGTCTGTTTTTATTACACATACATATACCTTTAGGAATGTAGGACAAAACGTCCCATGGACAAAACGTCCCATGCCATTTTTGACCAAGTGGACAAAACGTCCCACATCATTTTTTCAGGGTGGACAAAACGTCCCACATCATTTTGTCAGGGTGGACAAAACGTCCTACATCATTTTTTCAGGGTGGACAAAACGTCCCACACAGTTTGGACAGGGTGGACAAAAGGTCCCATGCTATTTTGACAGGGTGGACAAAACGTCCCATATTCTTGAGGTGGTGTAAGGGAGGCGGAAGGGATTTTGAAGGGTATGTGACAATATAGAGTAAAACTTCACTATTAAGACCACCTTAAATTAAGACAAATTATGCTTTTAAAAGCATATTTAGAAGGTTTTAGGTACATATTCTTCGTGTTTGCAGCGTCCAGTATGCTCTAGTTGGAGCCCACCCTTGGGACTGTTCAAAAGTGGTCTTTTAGGCCACTACTGAACAGTCCCAAGGGTGGTCTTAATATATGAATTTTACTGTACTAACATGAACACTACAAAAATGAATGTGGAAATATAGATAATCTCTTTTGTTTACAAAACATGAATATGCAAACACAATCATTAAAGAGCACATGGTTAAGAGCACATTTTTTTACATAAAAGAATTTTTTTATGATAGCACATATAAGAAAATGTGTACAACTTATCTTAACTCTGTTGAAAAAAAAATAGTATCAGTGGGTAATTGGCAAACAGTGCAGGCCAAGATCAGATGCCTCAGAACACGAGGTCTTATCAGGGCCTACACTGTTTGCAAAACTATTAGCCACTTTCCAAATTAATTTAAACAAAACACAACCTGATATCCCTATCTGAAACACAGTTTTCACCTATTATTTCATTACTGGATATATCTTGTGTAAAAATACTAAAAGGTATCTTGTATAAAATACTGAAAACATCACGAAAAACATGCCTTTATAATTTTGACCCCCTTAAAACCCACTTTACAAATATGCCTGGAACTACTGGAACTGCTGATCATGCCAAATATAGTCCTAATGGGTTGAGAGGTCCATAAAACCCCTAAGCACACATGTATAATTATAAAAAGTTATTTAATACAAGTAATTATGCCCTTTTCACTTTAATCTAACAAAGGTTTTTTCTTTGATTAGCTGCTAATTACAGAATTAATTTGTTGATAGGAAAATGTATAACTTTTGAAAATTCTGATTGATTTTTGTGAAGAGTCTTGTGAAGTGGTTCTTGGATTTTTGTGTTCACGGAGATGTTGCACTGATGAGTTAGGAGGCCTTCATGCGGACTGAACAAATTATTTGTCTAAATCGCGACGGAAGTAAGGGCGAGGATTGTGGCCACGTAAAATCGATTTAAGCCCCCCAGTGGAAATCTTCCACTGACCGTTCCAAGGCGGCTCTTCTGTGGCGATTTATTTATGTTGTTGTTTGTTACTTACTGTGTGTATCACTTGTGTCTTTTAATTTTGGATGGCCATATGGCCATTTTGTGGGAAAGTAACTGTCCATATGGCCTTCCTTTGTTTGGGTTTCCATTATGGTCTGGTCGCTTAATGTTTGTATTTCTTTCCCTTTGGTGTCTTTTATGGACGGAGTAAGTTAATTGTATCAATTCCTGATCTTTGTTTTACTTCTACTTTTTATAATCTGTATGATGAAATTAATGGTGATGATCAAATTGATCATAATTAAACAAACATTATTAAGTCAATTCAATGAATTTAATCTAAGGTTGTAATTTTCTTATTCATTGTTAGAATTTTTGCATTGATGATTTCACTGTTATACATTTTTTCACCTTTTGTACATGTGCAGTACTACCTGCCTGTTGCAATAATTTCTCCATGAGCACCAAAATACCTTTGACAGTATTGAAATCTACAGTTTTCATCACATGTATATACAGACATTTTCCAAAATCAGTAATTGTGCATGTGGAGGTGTGGAGGGATATTGTCAGCCTTTACAAAAAGAGGGGATTTTGTCCGGGGGTGGGGGATTATGTTTGGGGCATCTGATCAGGGCCTACATTATTTGCAAAAAGTTCAGTTATTTTCCAAATATATTTAAAAGAAAACACCCCTTTATTTCGAAATGGACTCCCGTCATATATAAGGAGGATGAATCCATTTGGTATAACAAGGGGACCATAATGGTCCTAATTTGCTCACCTGAGATAAGAGATATACAGTTGGGTCCCATGGTGGAGCGAAATGCATGACACTAGAGGGCAATTGCATCATTTCAACAAACAACAATTATTTATTTATTAGATAGATTAGATTAGGTATAATGGTTCCCTTTGAATTGAATATGGGATGTTTTGTCCACCCTGTCGAAATAGCATGGGACATTTTGTCCACCCTGTCAAAACCGTGTGGGACGTTTTGTCCACCCTGTCAAAATGATGTGGGACGTTTTGTCCACCCTGCAAAAAAGGTGGGGGACGTTTTGTCCACCCTGTCAAAATGATGTGGGACGTTTTGTCCACCTGGTCAAAAATGGCATGGGACGTTTTGTCCATGGGACGTTTTGTCCGGCTCCCACCTTTAGATATATCATATAGCTAATCGTCTTAGGAGAGATTAAATCCTTCTCACATTGATTGTAGATTATATTTTATGATTTAGGAATAAACGCAAATTAGATACATAACTTGACTTTATTTTCACACTTTGTCATGCGGAACATTACATAGATTTCGATAGCGCCGGAGGCTTGCGTTTATAGTGTGATAGTAGAATAGACTGGTCCATGACAAACACAGTCGGCGTTTATAACACGATTCAATTAACTAACATGGTCCGTTTGTTGGACCGTCCAGAGTTCTGTGTTATAATGAGGTTGGAGTTGTAATTGTTTTCTAGTGCAGTATTCCCATGTGCGTATTTTTTTAATACACTGTGTCCAAGATTTAAAATTAATTCCCCGGCTTTATTAGCATGTCTGGATGCTCAAATTATTAACGTTCTTTGCAAGACGACACGCATTTCATTTGATGTCTGCTATTGACCAAATAAGAATCCTCTAAAACATCAACCAGAACATTTTTTGCACCTTTCGAAGCGGTAGTGACCTGTGCAGACTTCCCATGCTTCGCGTGCTTATGTGGGCGGCACCCTTTGATAAGAAATACCGTTGTGTAAACATGCATTAATTAATCATCGCTTTTCTTATCACTGGCTTACAGACAGCTTGCAGATTAGTGTAATCAAAATGTGCGTGGTCATCCGTGTCAATTATTTCGAAAGGAATTAACATCAAAGTGTTTACTGTTGAAATGTGCTTCAGAATGAGAAAGCTGAAAATTTACCCGTTCAGTGAAGGAATTTTCAGCGTGCTGACATTGGGTGTAAAGAGGATAATGCATAACAAATATGATGCATAATCACCGTGTACCTGTAGGCTACCGCTAAATCACGATTCCGCTGAAATTTTATTGCCCCTTTATCTCGCGACAAGCAGCCGTTGACCCCACCTGATACGGTAGATTATTGGATTATAATTAGGAAAATATACAGTTTCACGCTTTACCGGGTACAAAAATGAAAACAACTTCGGGAATTATCTGAAAAAAAAAACTTGAGATATGGAGAACTATCGAAACTATCGATAGTTCAAAACACTATCGGCGATAGTCATCGATGTTTAACTTTACCATCGATGCAGTACCATCGATCCAGTGCCTATCGCAATGCATCGATAGTCCGATGCATCGTTACACTCCTACAAGGTTGGTGATTTCAGTTTAGTTCACAGTAGCAGCAGTGGTTGTATGTTCAAAGGTAGCTAAAATGCTCTGACAGATACTACTAGCAGTCTGATCAGGGTCCACACTGTTTGCCAGCATGTAAAAATATGCTTAAAACATTTGCAAGAAGATGCAGCAAACATCATAATCAGACAACATGTTCAACTGCATTTTTCCTTGACGTCTCAATGCTGAATTAACTTCAGCATATGGTGTATCCCCCATAAATATCATATCACAAGATCTGGGGCCAGTTGTTCAAAACTAACAACGTTGTTAGTTAACGTATCGTTAAAACTTTGATCATTAAATATGGCAAATATGCTGAAATTTTTGCTGAAAAAATGTGAGCAGCTTTTGCAGACGCAAAAGCTGCTCACAATTTTTCAGCAAAAATACCAAAATTTTCAATATTGTACTTGCTAGAACAGTTAACAATTTGACCACTAATGAGCTCGTTAAGCTAACGATGCTTTGAACAACTGGGCCCTTATCCTGATACCTGTCATAGGAATCATGTCAAGCAATAAAGGGGTCACTGAGCATTTGGGCTCAGAGAAAACAAGAACTGGCCTGCTTATTCAAACAATTACTCAGTGTTCAAAGACCTTTTTATCATATGACGTCGCGTCTGAGAGTGTAATAACGCCATGTATTATTTTGGATAATCCACCAGTGGATTAAATATGCAAATTAGCTAGATACGTCCCGTAACGTTACATGTACGACGCCCTTAACGATGTCGCGTTTACTAACGGCGGAATATTGACATTTTTGTAAACAGTCGTGAATAACGTTTAGAGCGTTTTAGATGTCATATGATAAATAGAATCTTGCATTCGTGCTCATGTATTATTGAATTTATTAAACTCATTGAGGAAAAGGGATAAAATGCTCGGCACAGCCTCGCATTTTATCCCTTTTCCTCAACTCGTTTAATAAATTCAATAATACATGAACACTCATGTAAGATCCTCTATTTATCACATAGCAAGGTCCATATGAGCCTATTCATGAAATAACCTGTCTTGGGTTATGATCACGTAAGACACAAACCAGCCTGTTCAGGTACATATATACCGCAAGCTCATTACATAGAGGATCTTACATTGAGTGTTCATGTATTATTGCATCTATTAAACGAGTTGAGGAAAAGGGATAAAATGCGAGGCTCTGCCGAGCATTTTATCCCTTTTCCTCAACGAGTTTAATAAATTCAATAATGCATGAGCACGAATGCAAGATTCTATTTATCATATGACATTTAAAAGGCATTTTATTCATGTTTGTTAACGAAAATGTCAATTTTCCACCAGGACGCCATACATGTAACGTTATGGGACGTATCTAGCTAATTTGCATATTTAATCCACTAGTGGATTATCGAAAATAATACATGGCGTTATTATACTCTCAGATGCGACGTCATATGATAAAACACTGTTCATTATAACACATTTATGGATATAACATGGTTACAAGATGGATCACAAAAATGTATAAAGATAATATAGAACAAGAATTCCACCGAAGGCTATGTCGCATCTGTGGGGGCCACAAAGTCACTGAACCATGAAATCTAGGCCAAAGTCAAATATTAATGCTTCCATAAAAGTTGCCATTCCTCGATGCAAGCTTGTACCAAATATCATTAATGAAGCTCTAATGTTTCTTAAGGAATGAACTTAAACATTAGGTTGAATGCTAGGGTTGATGCAATAGTTCACTTAAACAGTGAACCATGAAATTTAGGTCAAATATGGATGCTTGCATTAGAATTGCCATCCCTAGATACAAGTTTGTACCAAGTATCATTAATAAAGCTCTTATAGTTCTTGAGAAATTAACTTGACCATTAGGGTGAATGCTAGGGTGGTTGCAATATTTTACAAAGTCAGTGAACCATGAAATGTAAGTCAAGGTCAAATATGGATGCTTGCATTTAAGTTACCATCCCCAAATACAAGTCTGTACAAAGTATCATTAATGAAGCTCTTACAGCTCTTGAGAAATTAACTTGACCATTAGGGGGAACGCTAGGGTGGTCGCAATATTTTACAAAGTCAGTGAACCATGAAATGTAGGTCAAGGTCAAATATGGATGCTTGCATTTAAGTTGCCATCCACAGATACAAGTTAAGTTTAATACTAATTTATTTAAGTTTGATTGCGATGGAAGCTTCAAGTTTGTACCAAGTATCATTAATGAAGCTCTTATAGTTCTTGAGAAATAAACTTGATCATTTGGGTGAACGCTAGGGTGGTCGCAAATGTTGACGCCTTGACAAACGGATGAACAGGAGGAAAACCGGGCGCCTATATCGCGCCATGCTAATAGCAGGCATGACAAAACATTTTTCTATGTATATAATGTATACATTTTCGTTTGGGTATTTGGGTATAACATGGTTGTTTAACTAACATGGTGTCTGCTTTGGACCCCATTAACTCTTATCATGCTGTTCACGACAACCCCTATCTTTGGAAACAGTGTAGATCCAGATCAGATGGCTTCTGAAGAAGCCATCTGATCAGGATCTACACTGTTTGACATTTAGTTTATGGCTTTGTAAGCATAAATTACATCAAGCAATCTGATTGGTTCAAAGTGAGAAATGGGTGTGGCTAAACTGAATATTCAGCAAGGGAAGGGTTAATAGTGTTATTTTTCCGAGAATTACAGCAAGTTCTTGAGGTGTCCAAAATTTGGGGATTTTTACGGTACTAGAAAGTCTTGAAATCCTCTCTAAGCAGCCAATATGAAGATGTTGATCAGGGGCCAGTTGTTTAAAGCATTGTTAGCTTAACGAGCTCGTTAGTGGTCATATTGTTAAGTGTTCTAGCACGTTCAATATCTAAAATTTTGGTATTTTTGCTGAAAAAATGTGAGCAGCTTTTGCATTTGCAAAAGCTGCTCACATTTTTTCAGCAAAAATATTAGCATATTTGCCGTAATAAATGATCAAAGTTTTAACGATACGTTAACTAATGACACGTCGTTAGTTTTGAACAACTGGCCCCAGACTGCTAGGATGCTTATGAGCACGCTGATCTGCATTTCTGTTGCTTTTGCAAACAAAGGCCCTGATCAGATGGCACATTTTTGGGTTTCCAGTACAAAATGGGTTAAAACAGTAAAGACCAGTCCCTTTAAAAAAATTTCAACCCTGACCGACCCCTTTTCAGGTAGGCTTTAAATTACAGGGAAACATTTATTGTTTCAGAAAAAATGAGCATCAGTTCTCTGCCTAAATTCAAGCATTTTTGGGGGGTAGACTGTTTATCTTTCAACACAAAGTTACAAACTCTGGAAGCTTCCCGTTGCTTTTGTCCATGTGACTGTTGGTGATCATGTACAGAGTCCAGGTGCTGATTATTTATAACAGTGCTAGTCTTTTCCCTGTGATATCAGAGCACTGTGTAAAAAGAAAAATCTGGACTGGGCTCATGCATTTGATCACTGGCAAACTATGCAGTGTCTTGTCTGGGACTACACTGCTTGCTTAAAGTACCGAAATTTAAGGGTTAAGTTTATGTTCAGGACTATTTTCCCAGCCTACACTCAGAAACAATCCACCCACCAGTAGGGCTGGCTAACCTGAACAGAAAAGATAATCGATTATCAGTCCTCTCATTGCGATCGATAATCGATTAGTAATCTCAAAGGTTTTTGTCATAATTTTACCTGTCTGGCTTTCTTTCTGAGCATGACTCTTACCATAATTATGTTGCACTTTACCATTGGTATATTTGAACAGACAGGTCTGAGCAAACAGTATAGACCCAGATGAGACGCCGCAGAATGCGGCGTCTCATTACGGTCTGCACTGTTTTCCACTCATCCAGCAATTTTAGGCATAACTTTGAGAAGTAAAGTGTACTTATCAAGTAATCGATTAAAAGCAAATCAGAAATGATAATCATTTTTGTGGAATTTATCGATTGATTAATCGATTATACGATTAATCGTGTCAGCCTCACCCACCAGTACTCTCAGTGCCATGATTTTTGTTTTCAAATCCAGTTTCCATTAACCCTTTTTGTACCAAAATGGAATCTTCCTCCTTATATATAGCAGAAGTCCATTTTAAAATTTAGGGGTGTCAGGTTGTGTTTTCTTCAAAATTGATTTGAAAAATGGCTGAACTTTAAGCAAACAGTGGAGGCCCTGATCAGACGCCACGTTCTGCGGCATCTGATCTGGGCCTGAAATGTTTGCCAGGGTACCCGCTTTGAGGTTTCCAGTACAAAATGGGTTAAAGATGCATCTTTCAGCCTTGAAACATAAAGCAACAATGTTCTCAAATAAACTTACGGATTATCAACACTTTTATTGACAACATTTATGGTGTAGTATAGCACATCTCTGAAGTATTTGGAATGTAATCTTGTGGTTATGGAACCTCGCCATACCAGATATAATACTGATGCAATAAATGAGGTGGTACTTTTTATCTGAAAATAAAAGACTAATAGGTAATTTCAGGGGAGGCAACTCCTGCAAAAATATTTTTGTCTCCCATGTCAATAGGAGTCAACTCTTGAAGGAAAGAATTTGCTCCTGAGGAGCAAATTCTTTCCTTTAAGAGTAGACCCCTTTTTCAGTGGGGTAAGGCTTATAGAAAAGCGAAAAGGAAGTCGCGAAAGTTGTCTCCCTTTGAAAAATGGTGGAAAAATCTGCCAGGTGTTCCCATTCCCCTTAAAATACAGTGCATGGCATTTATGAAGGTCATCATGCTGTTGGCTTCACAGAAGACTATACATGTATATCTATTCATTTTTCTAGCTTTAAGAATAAAATGAACTTGTAGTGAAATATGCTTAATGAAGCAGTAACTCTGAATTCAAATATGGCGGCTGCTCTGTTTAACTCGCACGTCAAATAACCCAATATCTTTTCATGCCATTTTGAGTCTCCAATCAACAACTTCTCAGGCGCAAAATCAGAAAGTCAAATCTATCACATAATGATAACACAGGCATGTGTTATACTGCAGTCTTTCATATCTCTAAAATGGTTAATTTTGTGATGGAAATTTGTTCAGTTTTTCTTAACCCAATGCATGCAGGAAACCCCTACAGCGGTACCTTGGCAAACAGTGTAGACCCAGATCAGACGCGACAGAATGCGGCATCTGATCAGGGGCTGCAATATTTGCTGGCAGAATTTTCTATCAAAAATAGAAAAAAAAAAAGGCCTGACACCCTTCCATGGCCAAATGGATTTGTCCAACATATACACGGGTGGTAATCAGGGGAACTAGCTCAAAAATGAGTCAATGGAAATTTGTTCCCTCGACAAATCCGGGAACTCTCGAACTAGCTCCATCACCAAGAAATTCGTAAACAAAGGAAGGTCTCGAAGAGTTCTATCACCATTTTTTTCTTTGTAAGCTATTTATAAAAAAATCCGGCAATGCAGTTCCACATAGAAATGATTTAACTTTGTACTCTGCTAGAATTTGTCATGGAAATTTGCAGTGCTGGAGTATGAATGAAAGTAAATTTTTTATTACGGAACTGAAAAATTGTCAATTTATGTCATTACGGAGATTTTGGCCGACGATTTTTCATTTTCCGTCAAAAGTACGCCCTTCACACCCACAGAAACAACATCCCTGGTGAAATGAAACATGGAAAGTTTGAAATAAGCAAAAAAAAATTGGCCGTGATTACGTAACTTGCGACTTATGGCGAAATTACTGTCCAAGCTAGTCTTCTCGACAAGGAGCTAGTTCACTCAACATGGAGATAGTCCCCTCAAAAAAAGAAAATGAAACATTCATCAGATTCGATGTCTTTCTATGGTCCTACCCACGTTATCCAACTGGTTTCTTTACCTCTGGCTAGTTGGGTAACAAGATGCTATGCCCCAAAGGCGTCCCCCAGTCGTTTCTCCCTGTTCCTTTCGCACCCCCCCCCCCATTTTGCAACATCCCCAGGTTGTTTTGCCAACAGAGCCTGGTCTTTTCTCCCCCTTAGTCATTTCACCCACCTAGTTGCTTCGCCCCCTCCCATTTGGGGCGGATCAATGGATATTGGATGGATGGATGAATGGAATGATTGATGGATGGATGGATGGATGGATGGATGGATGGATGGATGGATGGATGGATGGATGGATGGATGGATGGATGGATGGATGGATGGGTACACTACAGAAAGGGATGAGTGGGTATTTGGATGGATTGGTCCATTGGAGGACGGATGGACGAACGAACATATAGACGGACAGACAGATGGACAGATGGATGGATGGGTCAGTGGGTAGATGGATGGAAGGATGGATGGAAAAAGAGAGAAAATATATATGCACACAAATGTCAGTGTCGTGTGAAGGATTGATTAAATAAATGAAGTATTTGATTCCTACCGGTAATCTTTTTGATGATTTTTGTTTTACTCAATAATCACATATTGTTCCCGCAGGTGATCGGATTATTTGTGATAAACCTAAAGTCATTGTTTAAATAAATTATGTTGTGCTGCAGTCCTAGGTACTGCAAACCCAAGTTTCTTGAAATCAGCCCACTGGTTCTAGAGAAGATTTTTAATGGTTTTACCATAAATGGGCGTGGTAACCATCTTGGTCATGTGACCCAGATGCCGCGAACAAACTATCGTTTCCCCTACCCATAAATGCTCAACACAGTTTTCGACTAAATTGTTGAAAGATAAGATGGTAGTTATTAGTTGCTTAATATATCACAGACTGGAAGTCAGTCGTTAAAGTGAATAGATCATGAGCGCAAAGCTTGAGTGATCACGGGCGCGTACGCGAATGATCTCTGCACTTGTGACCGACAGACAGTGATCTATTAAGTAACTAATCACCTAACAACATGAATCGATTTCGATTAGGTATCCTGCCGGTGTGGTTCGAGCCTCTCTCGAGTCATATATGGTTGTCCCAGTTCTGCAATGGAAAGTCACGTTCATAAACAGAGTCTTACAAATTTCGAAGTTTACGTCTGCATTTCTCTTTGAGCCCATAACTTCCATTTATGTTATGCTACAAAGTTGAAATTTTGTATGACGTTTACTCAGACCGTGACCTTTCAGTTCATGATACGATTGTCCCAGGGCCATGCTCCTGGGCGTGTCCGAGTGTCAGATACCATTGCCCAAGAGTCCTAACCAGAGTCTAACAAACGTTAAAGTTAACGTCCGCGTTTCTCTTGGAGCCCATAATTCCCGTTTCTGTTATGCTACAAAGTTGAAATTTCGCATGACACTTACTCAGCCCAATTTAAGCCCCCACCCATAGGGGCTTGAAGAAATATATGGGCTGCATGATGCTTCCACGCAGAGCTGAATCCGGCCTGCACACTAGTACTGGTAAACCGCTTAGAGGATCTAAGTCTGTCCAGGAACCGCGGTGCGAGGCGGACCGTCCATGCTAATAAACCCTATTGGTTTCATTGGGCGACAGGGCTTGAGATGTCATTTCATCTCAATGTCGGGTAAAAGTCCCACAAAATTGGAAGCAACATCTCCAAAATGACCTTTACAGTGTTGACGGGGACGTTAAACCTCAAATCAAACAAATCAGCCCAAGACCTTTCCGTTCATGATACAATTGCCCCTGGGTGGGCCTTGGGGTAAAATTACATAAAAAGTAAAATTGACATATAGGCATTTGTATGAAAAACTCAAAATGTCTAATATTTTGAAAATTATTCAGCTCCCAACCCCAAAACCATATATATCATTGTTCCTTATGATAAGACACAGTCAAAGACACAGACATTGGGTCCCTCCAGACACACCCGGCCCATGCCCCACTCCGTTCATTTCATAAAAGGCCGTATATCTTAGAAACTATTCTGATCCCCACCCAAAACCTTAGATAATTTTGTTCCTTGTGATAAGATGCATTCACTGACACAGCTCTTGGGTCCCTCCAGGTACCCCAGAGGTATGTCCCAACCATTTTATTTTATGAAAGGTCTAAAATTATGGGGTGCCGTTTTACTATTTAGTCCGTTATTATAGATATCCATAATTATTTATGGATATCCATAATTCGAATCCGGTTGTGTCTTTGACTGTCTTATCATGAGGAACAATGATATATATGGTTTAGGGGTTGGGAGCTGAATAATTTTCAAAATATGAGACATTTTGAGTTTTTCATACAAATGCCTATATGTCAATTTTACGTTTTATCTAATATTACCCCAAGGCCCACCCAGGGGCAAATGTATCATGAACGGAAAGGTCTTGGGCTGAGTAAGTGTCATGCAAAATTTCAACTTTGTAGCATAACAGAAACGGGAATTATGGGCTCCAAGAGAAACGCGGACGTTAACTTTAACGTTTGTTAGACTCTGGTTAGGACTCTTTGGCAATGGTATCTGACACTCGGACACGCCCAGGAGTATGGCCCTGGGACAATCGTATCATGGACACCGCGGTTCCTGGACAGGCTTAGATCCTCTAAGCGGTTTACCAGTACCAGTGTGCAGGCCGGATTCAGCTCTGCGTGGAAGCATCATGCAGCCCATATATTTCTTCAAGCCCCTATGGGCGGGGGCTTAAATTGGGCTGAGTAAGTGTCATGCGAAATTTCAACTTTGTAGCATAACAGAAACGGGAATTATGGGCTCCAAGAGAAATGCGGACGTTAACTTTAACGTTTGTTAGACTCTGGTTAGGACTCTTGGGCAATGGTATCTGACACTCGGACACGCCCAGAAGCATGGCCCTGGGACAATCGTATCATGAACTGAAAGGTCACGGTCTGAGTAAACGTCATACAAAATTTCAACTTTGTAGCATAACATAAATGGAAGTTATGGGCTCAAAGAGAAATGCAGACGTAAACTTCGAAATTTGTAAGACTCTGTTTATGAACGTGACTTTCCATTGCAGAACTGGGACAACCATATATGACTCAAGAGAGGCTCGAACCACACCGGCAGGATACCTAATCGAAATCGATTCATGTTGTTAGGTGATTAGTTGCTTAATAGATCACTGTCTGTCGGTCACAAGTGCAGAGATCATTCGCGTACGCGCCCGTGATCACTCAAGCTTCGCGCTCATGATCTATTCACTTTAACGACTGACTTCCAGTCTGTGATATATTAAGCAACTCATAACTACCATCTTATCTTTCAACAATTTAGTCGAAAACTGTGTTGAGCATTTATGCGTAGGGGAAACGATAGTTTGTTCGCGCATCTGGGTCACATGACCAAGATGGTTACCATGCCCATATATGGTAAAACCATTAAAAATCTTCTCTAGAACCAGTGGGCTGATTTCAAGAAACCTGGGTATGTAGTACCTAGGACTGCAGCACAACATAATTTATTTAAACGATGACTTTAGGTTTATCACAAATAATCAGATCACCTGCGGGAATAATATGAGTAAAACAAAAATCATCAAAAAGATTACCGGTAGGAATTAAATACTTCATTTATTTAATCAAACCTTCCCACGACACTGACATTTGTGTGCATATATATTTTCTCTCTTTTTCCATCCATCCTTCCATCCATCTACCCACCGACCCATCCATCCACCCGTCCGTCTGTCTGTCCGTCTATATGATCGTTCGTCCATCCGTCCTCCAATGGACCAATCCATCCAAATACCCACTCATCCCTTTCTGTAGTGCACCCATCCTTCCATCCATCAATCATTCCATCCATCCATCCATCCAACATCCATTGATCCACTCCAAATGGGAGGGGGCGAAGCAACTATGTGGGCGAAATGACTATGGGGGCGAAAAGACCAGGCTCTGTTGGCAAAACAACTAGGGGTGCAAAATGGGGGCGAAACTAACAGGGAGAAACGACTGGGGGACGCCTTTGGGGCATAGCATCTTGTTACCCAACTAGCCAGAGGTAAAGAAACCAGTTGGATAACCTGGGTGGGACCATAGAAAGACATCGAATCTGATGAATGTTTCATTTTCTTTTTTATGTCGAGTGAACTAGCTCCTTGTCGAGAAGACTAGCTCGGACAGTAATTTCGTCATAAGTCGCAAGTTACATAATCACGGCCAAATTTTTTTTGCTTATTTCAAACTTTCCATGTTTCATTACACTAGGGATGTTGTTTCTGTGGGTGTGAAGGGCGTATTTTTGACGGAAAATGAAAAATCGTCGGCCAAAATCTCCGTAAAGACATAAACTGACAATTTTTCAGGTCCGTGATAAAAAGTTTACCTTCATTCATACTCCAGCGCTGCAAATTTCCATGGCAAATTCTAGCGGAGTACAAAGTTAAATCATTTCTATGTGGAACTGCATTGCCGGATTTTTTTATAAATAGCTTACAAAGAAAAAAATAGCCATCGGAAGAGATGGCAAATCCCCCGACCAAAAGCCAATATGGCCTTCAGAAGATTGTTCACCAACAGAAAGTGCACCAGAATTAAACCAGCAATATATCACTAAAGTATTGCAGTTATGGCCATCACAAGATTATACTTCAGGAGAGATAATTAAAAAACCAGGGTACTCAGAACTGTGGTTCTTGCGCATGACATGACTGCTTAAGCTCATGCATTTCTGTACAAAGTACCATCAATATGTCTCAAAGGGTGTTGGAGATCACAAGCTGGTCATACTGTTATATTGGAAGGGTAGATAACTCAAATATTTATCATAGCACCCAGAATTGTGGTTCTTAGGCATGAAGCGCTGTCTCAACCTTGTCTACAATTGTGCCAAGTACCATCAATATATCTCAAAGGATATTGGAGTTAAGGCCATCAAAAGGTTATATTGTCAGGGGAGATAATTAAAAAACCAGGGCACCCGGAGTTGCGGTTCTTGCACATGACACACCTGCTTAACCTCATGTACAACTGTACCTAGTACCATCAATATATCTCAAAGAGTATTGGAGATGTGGCCATCACAAGGTAGTGATTCTATATTATTGAAAGGGAAGATAATTAAAAAATCATGGCACCCAGAGTTGTGGTTCTTGTACATGACATACCATCTCGGCCTTGTGAACAACTGTGCCAGGTATCATCAATATATCTTAAAGTGTATTGGAGTTACGGCCATCACAAGGTAGTCACTCTATTTTATTGGAAGGGGAGATAACTCAAAAACCATGGCAGCCCGAGTTGTGGTTCTTGTGCATGACACACCCTCTCGGCCTTGTGAACAAATGTGCCAGGTATCATCAATATATCTTAAAGGGTATTGGAGTTATGGCCATCACAAGGTAGTCACTCTATTTTATTGGAAGGGGAGATAACTCAAAAACCATGGCAGCCAGAGCCGTGGTTCTTGTGCATGACACACCGTCTCGGCCTTGTGAACAACTGTGCCTGGTATCATCAATATATCTTAAAGGGTATTGGAGTTATGGCCATCACAAGGTAGTCACTCTATTTTATTGGAAGGGGAGATAACTCAAAAACCATGGCAGCCAGAGTTGTGGTTCTTGTGCATGACACGCTGTCTCAGCCTTGTGAACAACTGTGCCAGGTACCATCAATATATCTTAAAGGGTATTGGAGTTATGGCCATCACAAAGTAGTCATTCTATTTTATTAAAAGGGGAGATAACTAAACAAGAGGGCCCAATGGCCCTATATCGCTCACCTGTGTACCAGAAAATCATTAGTGTAGGAGACCACTTGACATTGCTATATACTAAATATCTAAGCTCAGGCAAAGCGGTGTCCATGCTTATAAACCCTACTGGTTTCATTGGGCAACAGGGCTTGAGATGTAATTTCATCTCAATGTCGGGTAAAAGTCCCACAAAATTGGAAGCGACATCTCCAAAATGACCTATACAGTGTTGATGGGGATGTAAAACCTTAAATCAAACAAAATCTGTGCCTTATGGTTTTGGAGATAAAGATTTTTTTAAGTTTTTCCCAGTATAAGTCTATAGCAGCTAATGAGCCCTAGGCTTGGCCAATTTTGACCCAAAGGGCACGGTTGGCAGGATTTATGTAGGCGACCATTTTGTGTTGCTATATACTAAATATCTAAGGTCTGTACTTCATGGTTTCAAAGATGTTTGAAGCTTTTTTCCATTATAAGTTTGTTGGAGTTAAGGGGCCACAGGATTTGGACCCCAGGGGCATGATTGGCAGGATTCATGTAGGCGACCACTCGACATTGCTACATGCTAAATACCTAAGCTCTGGGACTTATGGTTTTAGAGAAGAAGATTTTTGAAATTTTTTTCCCCATTTTAAGGTGTTTTTTTTTTTGGTTTTTTGTTTTTTTCATTATAAGGGCCCTGTGGTTTCAGAGAAGAAGATTTTTGAAGTTTCTCCAATTGTAAGTCTATGGAAGCTAAAGACCCCTGGAGTGTGGCCAATTTGGATCCCAGGGGCATAACTGGCAGGATTTATGTAGGTGGCCACTTGACGTTGTTACATACTAAAAATCTAAGCTCTGGGCCTTATGGTTTCATAGAAGAAGATTTTTTAAGTTATTTTCCATTATAAGTCTATTGGAGGTGATGAGCTCGGGCGTGGCCAATTTTGACCCCAGGGGCAGGGTAAGCAGGATTTATGTAGCTGGCTATTTTATGTTGCTAGACACTAAATATCTAAGTTCTGTGCTTCACAGTTTCTGAGAAGAAGATTTTTGAAGCTTTTTTCCATAATGAGTCTATGGGAGCTAAGGGGCCCCGGGGTGTGGCCCATTTGGACCCCAGGGGCATGATTTGCAGGATTTATGTAGGTGACCACTTGCCATTGCTACATGCTAAATATCTAAGCTCTGGGTGCTGTGGTTTCAGAGAAGAAGATTTTTGAAGCTTTTTTCCATTTAGAGCCCAGGGGCATGATTGGCAGGAATCATGTAGGTGACCAATTGGCGTTGCAACATGCTAAATATCTAAACTCTGGGCCCTGTGGTTTCAGAGAAGAAGATTTTTGAAGCTTTTTTTTCCATTTTGAGTCTATGGGAGCTAAGGGGCCCCGGGGCGTGGCCCATTTGGAACCTAGGGGCATGATTGGCAGGATTTATGTAGGTGACCACTTGCCCTTGCAACATGCCAAATATCTCAGCTCTGGGCCCTGTGGTTTCAGAGAAGAATACTTTTTAAGCTTTTTTCCATTATGAGTCTATAGGAGCTAAAGGCCCCGGGGTGTGGCCCGTTTGGACTCCAGGGGCATGATTGGCAGGAATTATGTAGGTGACCACTTGCCCTTGCTACATGCTTAATATCTAAGCTCTGGTCCCTGTGGTTTCCGAGCAGAAGATTTTTGAAGCTTTTTGTTCCATTATGAGTCTATGGGAGCGAAGGGGCCCCAGGGCATCGCCCATTTAGAACCCAGGGCCATGATTGGCAGGAATTATGTAGGTGGCCACTGGCGGTTGCTACATGCTAAATATCTAAGCTCTGGGCCTTGTGGTTTCAGAGAAGAAGATTTTTGAAGCTTTTTTTCCATTTTGAGTCTATGGGAGCTAAGGGGCCCCGGGGTGTGGCTAATTTGGACCCCAGGGGCATGATTGGCAGGAATTATGTAGGTGACCACTTGCCATTGCTACAGGCCAAATATCTCAGCTCTGGGCCTTGTGGTTTCAGAGAAGAAGATTTTTGAAGCTTTTTTTTCCATTATGAGTCTATAGGAGCTAAAGGGCCCCGGGGCGTGGCCCATTTGGAACCCAGGGGCATCATTGGCATGAATTATGTAGGTGGCCACTGGCCATTGCTACATGCTAAATATCTAAGCTCTGGGCCCTGTGGTTTCAGAGAAGAAGATTTTTGAAGCTTTTTTTCCATTTTGAGTCTTGGGAGCTAAGGGGCCCCGGGGTGTGGCCAATTTGGACCCCAGGGGCATGATTGGCAGGAATTATGTAGGTGACCACTTGCCATTGGTACAGGCCAAATATCTCATCTCTGGGCCTTGTGGTTTCAGAGAAGAAGATTTTTGAAGCTTTTTTTTTCCATTATGAGTCTATAGGAGCTAAAGGGCCCCGGGGCGTGACCCGTTTGGAACCCAGGGGCATGATTGGCAGGAATTATGTAGGTGACCACTTGCCCTTGCTATATGCTAAATACCTAAGCTTTGGGCCCTGTGGTTTCTGAGAAGAAGATTTTTGAAGCTTTTTGTTCCATTATGAGTCTATGGTAGCGAAGGGGCCCCAGGGCGTCGCCCATTTGGAACCCAGGGGCATGATTGGCAGGAATTATGTAGGTGGCCACTGGCCATTGCTACATGCTAAATATCTAAGCTCTGGGCCTAATGGTTTCATAGAAGAAGATTTTTGAAGTTTATTTCCATTTTGAGTCTATGGGAGCAAAGGGGCCCCGGGGTGTGGCCAATTTGGAACCCAGGGGCATGATTGGCAGGAATTATGTAGGTTACCACTTGCCATTGCTACAGGCCAAATATCTTAGCTCTGGGCCTTGTGGTTTCAGAGAAGAAGATTTTTGAAGCTTTTTTTCCATTATGAGTCTATGGGAGCAAAGGGGCCCCGGGGTGTGGCCAATTTGGACCCCAGGGGCATGATTGGCAGGAATTAGGTAGGTGACCACTTGCCATTGCTACAGGCCAAATATCTTAGCTCTGGGCCTTGTGGTTTCAGAGAAGAAGATTTCTGAAGCTTTTTTTCCATTATGAGTCTATAGGAGCTAAAGGGCCCCGGGGCGTGGCCCGCTTGGAACCCAGGGGCATGATTGGCAGGAATTATGTAGGTGACCACTTGCCCTTGCTATATGCTAAATATCTAAGCTCTGGGACCTGTGGTTTCCAAGAAGAAGATTTTTTGAAGCTTTTTGTTCCATTGTGAGTCTATGGGAGTGAAGGGGCACTGGGGTGTGGCCAATGTGGACCCCAGGGGCATGATTGGCAGGAATTATGTAGGTGACCACTGGCCGTTGCTACATGCTTAATATCTAAGCTCTAGGCCCTGTGGTTTCAGAGAAGAAGATATTTTAATTTTTTCCCATTGTAAGTCTATGGGAGCTATATGTTGCCATAGCAACCAGAATTTCAATCTGATCAGCCCAAAAACCTTATGCAGCCTTTCCCCCTACCTGGTGATGCTTCTCATGAAATTGGATCAAGATTGACCATGGGGTATTAGAGATATACTTATTTGAAATTGTTTACGGACGCACGCACGGACGGACGGACGGACGGACGGATGCACGACGGACAAAAAGTGATCACAAAAGCTCACCTTGTCACTACGTGACAGGTGAGCTAAAAAGTATGGCATCCAGAGTTCTGGTTCTTGCGCATGACACGCCGTCTCAGCCTTGTGAACAATTGTGTCAAGAACTATCAATGAATCTCAAAGGGTATAGGAGTTATGTCCATCACAACGTTGCGTCTATGGACGGACGGACGGACGGACGGACGGACGGACAGACAGACGGACGCCAGGATGATCGCTATATCCCCCGAACCTATTCGGTCGGGGGATAAAAATGGTGATAAAACTCTTTGAGACCTACCTTTGTTTACGAGTTTCTTGGTGATGGAGCTAGCTCGAGAGTTCCCGGATATGTCGAGGGAACAAATTTCCGTTGACTCATTTTCGAGCTAGTTCCCCTGATTACCACCCGTGATATAGCAATGGAAGAAACTACTAGCACACAATGGGTTATTTATACTTCAAACATAGGTTGTGGGTACTTGTTAGAACTGTCTCTTTGTTTTGTTTGATTTGAGGTTTAACGTCCCCGTCAACACTGTCAAGGTCATTTTGGAGACGTTGCTTCCAATTTTGTGGGACTTTTACCCGACATTGAGATGAAATGACATCTCAAGCCCTGCCGCCCAATGAAACCAATATGGTTTATTAGCATGGACGGTCCGCCTCGCACCGCGGTTCCTGGACAGGCTTAGATCCTCAAAGCGGTTTACCAGTACTAGTATGCGGGCCGGATTCAGCTCTGCGTGGAAGCATCATGCAGCCCATATATTTCTTCAAGCCCCTATAGGCGGGGCCGTAGAACTGTCTCATTGATGGAAATCTCTGTTAGTATTTTTTTTTTGGCAAATAATGGTCACAATAGTTATCATGTATAAACCTGCAATTGTAATAGTGTTGCAATAGTGCTTTTGGCAATAGTCAATGCTCAATCTTGTTTGTTTGATTTGAGGTTTTACGTGCCAGCCAACACAGTATAGGTCATTTTGTAGATGTTCCCAATACCTTGCGACTTTTACCCAACACTGAGATGAAATGACATCTCAAGCCCTGCCGCCCAATGAAACCAATAGGGTATATATGCATGGACAGTCCGACTCACACCCATTTTGCCTAGGCAGGCTTAGTTCCTCTAAGCCTTTTACCAGTACTCATGTGCGGTCGGTTTCAGCTCTGCGTGGAAGCATCATGCAGCCCATCTTTTTCTTCAAGCCCAGATTGGTGAGGGGCTGGCAACCCTCAATCTAGCCAGAGGCTTGGTTTTTCTCTCTTTTCCTCACCTATAAAACTTGTCAGTCCAAAGTTCACTAGTACTTACAAATGCCTCAGAGACAATCAAGCCAACAGCTAAGCCGGTCTCCTTCCAGAATCCATGGCTGTCTTTACTTCCCAACACTTTATAGAACTTGCTAGGAACCAGTCCTATGTTGTAAATCAGAAACTGTTCTGGAAAAGAAACACAAACAACTAGTTAGCACTGCTGCCAATCATCTTAGCCCATTTTGTACCAGAAACCCCAAAATGGGTACTCTGGCAAACAGTGCAGGCCCAGATCAGACACCGCAAAATGCGGCATCTGATCAGGGCCAACACTGTTTGCAAAAAGTTCAGCCATTTTCCAAATAAATGTTGACAAAGACACAACCTGACACCCGTAAATTTTGTAATGGACTCCTGCTCTATATAAGGAGGAAGATTCCATTTGGTACAAAAAGGGTTAAAGCAATACTATCCTCAATGTGAGCAAAATAAATCATAGCCACATATAAGGAGGTGTATTTTTTTGTTTTGTTTGATTTGAGGTTCAACGCCCCCGTCAACACTGTATAGGTCATTTTGGAGATGTTGCTTCCTATTTTGTGGGACTTTTACCAGACACCGAGATGAAATGACATCTCAAGCCCTGTCGCAAAATGAAACCAAAAGGGTTTATAAACATGGACGGGCCGACTTGCACCGCTTTGCCTGGGCAGGCTTAAATCCTCTAAGCGGTTTACCAGTACTCATGTGCAGTCAGTTTCAGCTCTGCATGGAAGCATCATGCAGCCCATCTATTTCTCCAAGCCCCAATGGGTGTGTGTGGAGCCACCTATATTAAGCAAGCAACCTGTCTTACGCAAGCAGGCATTCATTTACATGTATATAAACCCCATTGGATTCATTGGTCGGCAGGGCTTGAGATGTCATTTAATCTCAATGTCGGGTAAAAGTCCCACAAAATTGGAAACAATGTCTCCAAAATGACCTATACAGTGTTGTCCCGAATGTTAAACCTCAAATCAAACAAACAAACAAAAACCCATTTTGTACCGGAAACCCCGAAATGGGTACTCTGACAAACAGTGCAGGCCCAGATCAGATGCAGCAGAACGCAACGTCTGATCAGCGCCTACACTGTTGGCAAAAAGTTCAGCCATTTTCCAAATAAATTTTGACAAAACCACAACCTCAGTCCTGACACCCCTAAATTTTGAAATGGATTCCTGCTATATATAAGAAGGAAGATTCCACTTTGTTTGTTTGTTTGAATATCCCCATCAACACTATATAGGTCATTTTGGAGACGTTGCTTCTAATTTTGTGGGACTTCTACCCAACCTTCAGATGATATGACATCATATGAAACCAATAGGGTTTATATGCATGGACGGGACGACTTGCACCTCTTTTCCTGGGCAGGCTTAGAACCTCTGAGCCATTTACCAGTACTCTGGTGCCGTCGGTTTCAGCTCTGCGTGGAAGCACCATTTAGCCCAATCTATTTCTTCAAGCCCCAAATGGGCGGGGGCGGAATTCCACTTGGTACAAAAAGGGTTCAACCAATACTATCCTCAATGCGAGCAAAATAAATCATAGCTACAAATACAGAGGTGTAACAAGGACAACCAGAACTGTTAGAGGATTTGACTGCTATACCCCAGCTTTAGCGCATTTTACTGAAACGGAGATCTCTGTAAACTGGAAGGATGTTCATTACACAGACCTGTTAACGTGATGATCAGCGTTCAATCTCGGATTTGGGGTTTGGGGGCCCTCTGGGCCTAAAGGCCTTGGAAATGGGGGCCATTTGGAAACTTAGGGGGCCCTTAAATCATACTATATAAAGTTGCCAGACTTATCTTTAGGTTTTGGCTGCATGATAAAAATGGACACAAAAGTTAGACATCACAGCAAAATCGGTTTTGTCTGTCACATCTGCCCATTACCTCAGTAAAACCTGTACAAAGCAATTTGGATAAAGTCTTGCTCAAGGACTAAATGCATGTTTCATTTAGAATGAATGCCATTAAATTTATATCTTCTAATACTGAGTTGGTCACATCTGCCCATTACCTCAGTAAAACCTGTACAAAGCAATTTGGATAAAGTGTCTTGCTCAAGGACTAAATGCATGTTTCATTTAGAATGAATTCCATTAAATTCATTTCTGGAAAAATTTTCTATAATATAATAAATAGCTCCCACCTGGGTATTTTGTGGTATTTTGGTCCGGTATTTTGTGTAAGCCCCACGGCACACATGAATATGGCGTAAACCGTCCAGCGCTTACAAGTAGACCGAACATGGCCGCATCCCGGGTAAACTGAACATCGATTTGGTCTTAAAAAATATGAATTGTCACTGGTTAAACAGATAAAACACAAGAGGGCCCAGAGGGCCCTGGGTTCGCTCACCTGATCCATAGTGTAACAAGTGGGCCTCAGGCAGGACCATTTTAGCCCCTGGGCTTTAATTTGAACAACCTTGGTAGAGGTCCACAAGATGAAGCTTCACACCAAATATCAAAGACCTGAGCCCTGTGATTTCTAAGAAGAATTTTAAAGGTATTTCTAACAGAAGTCTATGTAAAACATGTGGGCCCCAGGGCAGGACCAGTTTCTTCCCATTAGGGCTATAATCTGAACAATCTTAGTAGATGTCCATCAGATGAAGCCTCAAATCAAACACCTAGGCCTAGGTAGTCGGGGAAAAAGATTTTATAGGTTTCCCTATGTAAGTCTATGTAAATCATGTGGGCCTGGGGGCAGGGCAAATTATGGCTCCAGGGCTAAAAATTTGAACACTCTTGGTAGAATTCTGCTGGATGTAGCTTCCTAGTAAATATTGAAGACCTGGACCTTGGGGTTTCATAGAAGAAGATTTTTAAAGATTTTCCCTATATAAGTCTATGTAAAACCAAAGGACCACGGGGTGGGGGCATATTTGGCCCTAGGACTATAATTTGAACAATCTTGATAGAGGTCCACTAGATGAAGCTTCATACCAAATATCAAAGACTTGAGCCTTGTGGTTTCAGAGAAGAAGATTTTTAAAGATTTTCCCTACATTAGCCTATGTAAAACCAAAGACCCCCGGGGCGGGACCATTTTTTGCCCCAGGGCTATAATTTGAACAATCTTGGTAGAGGTCCACTAGAAGAAGCTTCATACAAAATATCAAAGACCTGGGCCTTGTGGTTTCAGAGAAGAAGATTTTTAAAGATTTTCCCTATATAAGCCTATGTAAAACCAAAGGCCCCATGGGGTGGGGACATTTTTGGCCCCAGGGCTTTAATTTGGACAATCTTGGTAGAGGTCCACTAGATGAAGCTTCATACCAAATATCAAAGACCTGGGCGTTGTGGTTTCAGAGAAGAAGATTTTTAAAGATTTTCCCTATATAAGCCTATGTAAAACCAAATGCCCTCGGGAAAGGGGAATTTTTGGCCCCAGGGCTATAATTTGACCAATCTTCATAGAGGTCCACTAGATGAAGCATTACACCAAATAACAAAGACTTGGGCCTTGCAGTTTCAGAGAAGAAGATTTTTAAAGATTTTCCCTATATAAGCCTATGTAAAACCAAAGGCCCCGGGGCGGGGGCATTTTTGGCCCCAGGGCTATAATTTGAACAATCTTGGTAGAGGTCCACTAGATGAAGCTTCATACCAAATATCAAAGACCTGGGCCTTGTGGTTTCAGAGAAGAAGATTTTTTAAATATTTTCCCTATAGATATAAGCCTATGTAAAACCAAAGGGCCCCGGGGCGGGGGCATTTTTGGCCCTAGGGCTATAATTTGAACAATCTTGATAGAGGTCCACTAGATAAAGCTTCACACCAAATATCAAAGACTTGGGCCTTGCGGTTTCAGAGAAGAAGATTTTTAAAGATTTTCCCTATATAAGCCTATGTAAAACCAAAGACCCCCGGGGCGGGGCCATTTTTGGCCCCAGGGCTATAATTTGAACAATCTTGGTAGAGGTCCACTAGATGAAGCTTCATACCAAATATCAAAGACCTGGGCCTTGTGGTTTCAGAGAAGAAGATTTTTAAAGATTTTCCTTATATAAGCCCATGTAAAACCAAAGGCCCCCTGGGCGGGGGCATTTTTGGCTCCAGGGCTATAATTTGAACAATCTTGGTAGAGGTCCACTAGGTGAAGCTTCATACCAAATATCAAAGACCTGGGCCTTGTGGTTTCAGAGAAGAAGATTTTTAAAGGTTTCCCTTTAAAGGGCTATGAAAAACCAAAGGGTCCAAGGGTGGGGCCATTTTCGGCCCCAGGGCTATAATTTGCACAATCTTGAAAGAGGTCCACTAGATGAAGCTTCACACCAAATATCAAAGATCTGGGCCTTGTGGTTTCAGAGAAAATTTTTAAAGATTTTCCCTGTATAAGCCTATGTAAAACCAAAGACCCCCGGGGCGGGGGCATTTTTGGCCCAAAGGCTATAATTTGAACAATCTTAGTAAAGGTCCTCCAGGTAAAGCTTCACACCAAATATTAAAGACGTGGGCCTGCTGGTTTCAGAGAAGAAGATTTTTTAATGATTTTCCCTATATAAGCCTATGTAAAACCATAAGCCCCTGGGGCGGGGGCATTTTGGCCCCCAGGGCTATAATTTGAAAAATCTTGGTAGAGGTCCACTAGATGAAGCTTCACACCAAATATCAAAGATCTAGGCCTTGCGGTTTCAGAGAAGATTTTTAAAGATTTTCCCTGTATAAGTCTATGTAAAAACATAGGCCCTGGGGGCGGGGGCATTTTTGGCCCAAAGGCTATAATTTGAACAATCTTAGTAAAGGTCCTCCAGGTAAAGCTTCACACCAAATATTAAAGACGTGGGCCTGCTGGTTTCAGAGAAGAAGATTTTTTAATGATTTTCCCTATATAAGCCTATGTAAAACCATAGGTCCCCGGGGCGGGGGCATTTTGGCCCCCAGGGCTATAATTTGAACAATCTTGGTAGAGGTCCACTAGATGAAGCTTCACACCAAATATCAAAGATCTGGGCCGTGCGGTTTCAGAGAAGAAGATTTTTAAAGATTTTCCCTGTATAAGCCTATGAAAAACCAAAGGCCCCCTAGCGGGGGCATTTTTGGCCCTTAGGTAATAATTTGAACAATCTTAGTAGAGGTCCATCAGGTAAAGCTTCACACCAAATATTATAGACCTGGGCCTTGTGGTTTCAGAGAAGAAGATTTTTTAATGATTTTCCCTATATAAGCCTATGTAAAACCAAAGGCCCCTGTGGCGGGGGCATTTTGGCCCCCAGGGCTATAATTTGAAAAATCCTGGTAGAGGTCCACTAGATGAAGCTTCACACCAAATATCAAAGATCTGGGCCGTGCGGTTTCAGAGAAGAAGATTTTTAAAGATTTTCCCTGTATAAGCCTATGTAAAACCAAAGGCCCCCGGGGCGGGGGCATTTTTGGCCCTGAGGCTATAATTTGAACAATCTTAGTAGAGGTCCACTAGGTAAAGCTTCACACCAAATATTAAAGACCTGGGCCTTGTGGTTTCAGAGAAGAAGATTTTTTAATGATTTTCCCTATATAAGCCTATGTAAAACCATAGGCCCCGGGGCGGGGGCATTTTGGCCCCCAGGGCTATAATTTGAACAATCTTGGTAGAGGTCCACTAGATGAAGCTTCACACCAAATATCAAAGATCTGGGCCATGCGGTTTCAGAGAAGAAGATTTTTAAAGATTTTCCCTGTATAAGCCTATGTAAAACCAAAGGCCCCCGGGGCGGGGGCATTTTTGGCCCTAAGGCTATAATTTGAACAATCTTAGTAGAGGTCCACCAGGTAAAGCTTCACACCAAATATTAAAGACCTGGGCCTTGTGGTTTCAGAGAAGAAGATTTTTTAATGATTTTCCCCATATAAGCCTATGTAAAACCAAAGGCCCCTGGGGCGGGGGCATTTTGGCCCCCAGGGCTTTAATTTGAACAATCCTGGTAGAGGTCCACTAGATGAAGCTTCACACCAAATATCAAAGATCTGGGCCGTGCGGTTTCAGAGAAGAAGATTTTTAAAGATTTTCCCTGTATAAGCCTATGTAAAACCAAAGGCCCCCGGGGCGGGGGCATTTTTGGCCCTAAGGCTATAATTTGAACAATCTTAGTGGAGGTCCACCAGGTAAAGCTTCACACCAAATATTAAAGACCTGGGCCTTGTGGTTTCAGAGAAGAAGATTTTTTAATGATTTTCCCTATATAAGCCTATGTAAAACCAAAGGCCCCAGGGGCGGCTGGGGCTATAATTTGAACAATCTTGGTAGAGGTCCACTAGATGAAGCTTCATACCAAATATCAAAGACCTGGGCCTTGTGGTTTCAGAGAAGAAGATTTTTTAAATATTTTCCCTATATAAGCCTATGTAAAACCAAAGGGCCCCAGGGCGGGGGCATTTTTGGCCCTAGGGCTATAATTTGAACAACGTTGATAGAGGTCCACCAGATGAAGCTTCACACCAAATATCAAAGACTTGGGCCTTGCGGTTTCAGAAAAGAAGATTTTTAAAGATTTTCCCTATATAAGCCTATGTAAAACCAAAGACCCCCGGGGCGGGGCCATTTTTGGCCCCAGGGCTATAATTTGAACAATCTTGGTAGAGGTCCACTAGATAAAGCTTCATACCAAATATCAAAGACCTGGGCCTTGTGGTTTCAGAGAAGAAGATTTTTTAAATATTTTCCCTATATAAGCCTATGTAAAACCAAAGGGCCCCGGGGCGGGGGCATTTTTGGCCCTAGGGCTATAATTTGAACAATCTTGATAGAGGTCCACTAGATAAAGCTTCACACCAAATATCAAAGACTTGGGCCTTGCGGTTTCAGAGAAGAAGATTTTTAAAGATTTTCCCTATATAAGCCTATGTAAAACCAAAGACCCCCGGGGCGGGGCCATTTTTGGCCCCAGGGCTATAATTTGAACAATCTTGGTAGAGGTCCACTAGATGAAGCTTCATACCAAATATCAAAGACCTGGGCCTTGTGGTTTCAGAGAAGAAGATTTTTAAAGATTTTCCTTATATAAGCCCATGTAAAACCAAAGGCCCTCGGGGCAGGGGCATTTTTGGCCCCAGGGCTATAATTTGAACAATTTTGATAGAGGTCCACTAGATGAAGCTTCATACCAAATATCAAAGACTTGGGCCTTGCGGTTTCAGAGAAGAAGATTTTTAAAGATTTTCCCTATATAAGCCTATGTAAAACCAAAGGCCCCCGGGGCGAGGGCATTTTTGGCCCCAGGGCTATAATTTGAACAATCTTGGTAGTGGTCCACTAGCTGAAGCTTCATACCAAATATCAAAGACCTGGGCCTTGCGGTTTCAGAGAAGAAGATTTTTAAAGATTTTCAGTAAAAAAATCTATTTTTAGCTCCTGTGACCCAGATGTGCAATGGACCGGAACCATTTGAACAATTTTGAAAGGGGACCACCTAAGGATCATTGCTGTGAAGTTTGGTCAAAATCTGATCAGTGGTTTAGGAGGAGATGTCATTTGAAGAAAAAGTTTACGCACACACACACACACACACGCACGCACGCACACACGCACTGACGACGGACGACGGACGAAAAGTGATCACAAAAGCCCACCTTGTCACTACGTGACAGGTGAGCTAAAAATGTTTTTCTGATTATTTTGATTGGGCAACATGCTGTTTGTGATTAACTCAATACGCACCAGACAGCGTGAACATCGCAAAAATGAACTCTAGAAGAAACAGTCAATAAATTCTACAGTTGCGCCCGACGGGTCCATTGAATGATCTCTAGTGCATCCCTCATGCAAAAAGCGGGCCCAGGGCACAATGGCGCAGTCTAGATTGAACACTGGATGATCCTTTATCATACAGCTATTATCAAGACCAAATTCTGAACAAAAACAAGAAAAATTGACTTGACCTTGACCTAACCCATATGATATTGATGGCCTCATTAAGAATAAGTATGCAAAATTTGAACTCAATCAGTGAAGAAATGACGGAGTAGTTCGCAACGCAAGATTATTCTATTTTATCATATGACGTCACGTCTGAGAGTGTAATAACGCCATGTATTATTTTCGATTATCCACTAGTGGATTAAATATGCAAATTAGCTAGATACGTTCCGTAACGTTACATGTACGACGTCCTTATCGACGTCGCTTGAACTAATGGCGGAATATTGGTATTTTTGCAAACAATCGTGAATAAAAAGCATTTAAATGTCATATGATAAATAGAATCTTGCATTTGTGCTCATGTATTATTGAATTTATTAAACTCGTTGAGGAAAAAGGATAAAATGCTCGGCAAAGCCTCCCATTTCATCCTTTTTCCTCAACTCGTTTAATAAATTCAATAATACATGAACACTCATGTAAGATCCTCTATTTTTAGCAACAGTTACTTGACCTTGACCTGATGCATATGAAATTTATGTCATGCACATCTACATCTCATTATGATTGCATATGCAAAATCTGAACTCATCTGGTGAAGAAATTATAAGAATCTTATATGGGTGTGAGGGGTGGATTGAAAAATCCGTCCCGAGGGACACTGTCCGGCATCACGAGGCTTGCCGAGTGATGCCGGACAGTGATCCCGAGGGACGGATTTTTCTATCCACCCCTCACACCCATATTGGATTCTTTTTCTTGCATACCTTCCATTTCTATTGCGAATTTTTAATGCTGCTGTCACTTCGGTTACCGACGTCCGCCATTTTCTGATAACACAATAGGAATGTTTAGTGACGTCACGCATGACGCCGCCGCACATGAGGTTGTAATCAACCAGTGCATTTATCAAACATGCCATTATATTCGATGTGGTGTCGGAACACCAGGGTCAGAACATAAATTTCTATCCCAGGGTAAAATCACGGATTTCCTTGCCTGGTGTGCAAGAAATGTGGAAGTAGTTCATATCACAAGATTATTCTATTTTTAGCACCCCTAAAACTAGAAATGCATAATTCAAAAACTATTTAGATTCCTTGTGCCAAATATGGGCCACACTTTCAATTTAGTATACAGGTGTAAATACGTATGCAAACAGTGTTTATTCACTGCTGGCTATTAACCTCGGACCCAACATACACAACAACCTCTTTATAACACTGTTAATGGCGTAGAAAGCAGAAACTGTGTTAGTTAAACAACTGTGTTATATCCAAACTAAAAAGGTATTTATTCATCATCAACGGATTTTTGATTAACGTGCAGGTACAGGGGCAGGGTCCACATAAGTTGGCCCCCTTCCAGGTAGCTGGCTTGCTGCACGTATGGCAGATCTTACACCAGATCTCCAGGCTTGTCTATCATGAGGATCGATAGCAGAGAGCTTCCATTCTCTGCAATCTCTTTCTGTTAGCTGCTTCCAGGTCATCTTGGGCCTTCCTGGTGCCCGCTTTCCACCTACCTGTATGTCACAGGCAGTCTTGACTGTACCGTTGGAGCGTTTCACATGTCCATACCAGCGAAGTCTTCTCTCTTTCAGGATGAGGTCCAGGTCCTCAATGCCAAGACGCTCAAGTAACTCACTGGACCTGATGGTGACAGTGTCCTGTGGCTTGATATTGCAGATCTGTCTGATCATTGCCCTGTAATTTTGCTGTAGACGTTGGAGGTTTGGCTATTTATTATTTGGAAAATGACCATTTTATGGTCATTTTTCTATATAATCTATTCATTTTTTGGGATCCGTCTTGAAACCGTGTTCCTTTAATAGTAGACCCCTTTTTCAGTGGGACAGGGCTTATAGAAAAGCAAACAGGAAGTCCCATAAGTTATCTCCCTTTGAAAAATGGCGGAAAAATCTGCCAGGTGTTCCCAATCCCCTTAAGGGGTAAGGATCTGTACAAACGAAGGGGGTGAAGAAACAAAGGGGGTGAGAGGGTTAATTTTGTACATACCGAGTAACCCCAAGCAAAGAAGCAAGGCAAAAAGCAGAACTGGAATACTCTTTACTCCCGGAAAAAGCCATGACAGGAGTCTGTACAATCTCTTGAAGAATTTTAGGTCGAATTTCTGTCGCCTGTAAAATAATTAAGGCGTCATTTTTGAAAGCCTAAAGAAGTAATAACAGGGATACAGTCTGACCAGACAACTCACCGACACAATTGAAGACAGTTCACCGACACTTTCTGAAGACAGTTCACCGACACATTAACCCTTGTCCTGCTGAGCCCGGATATGCCTTATCTTTGAAACAATGTTGATCCAGATCAGATGGCTTCTGAAGAAGCCATCTGATCAGGATCTTCATTGTTTGCCATCCAGTTTATGAATTTGTCGCAATAATTTGCATCAAGTGATCTGATTGGCTGATAATCGGTAGTGGGTGTGGCAAATATGAATATTCAGCAGGACAATGGTTAATATACTGCATTTATAACCCAGATGATAGAAAGAAAACAATATTTTGAAAATAAAATGATGAATTATCATGTTTTTGATTAAATGTATGATAATCAAATTTTTGCATATTTATGACAATACATAAATACTGCTAATGCAAGAGACCAGTTTCAACTGCATAGGATGATTGATGTAAATAATCTTTCACATTTCATGTTAGGGACCTGATTTAAGGGAAAAATATAGACCTACTATAAGGAAACTCAGTAAGATGATTTTTTCCTACTTTTTATAATAAAATAGATAACATCATGAAAACACGCCTATATAATCTTGACCCCCTTGAACCTCAATTTTCCATAGTAAAACTGGGGTTTACAGGGGTAAACCTTACGTTTCTTATTTCAGCTCTAAAATATAGATTGTGGGTACTCGTTAGAACCGCCTCGATGAGGCGGTTCTAACAACTACCCACAATCTATATTTGGAACAGAAATAAGAAAAATATCACAATTTTTCATCATAAAATTTTCATTTTTTCGGCGATAAAGGTGGCAATGTATTTGTATAGGCGTGTTTGCGTAATGTTTCTATATTTTGAGCAGAAATAAGAAAAATATCACAGTTTTTCATCTTAAAATTTTCATTTTTTTTGGCGGTAAAGGTTACAATGTATTGGTATAGGCGTGTTTTCATAATGAAAATGATTTTTTCCTACTTTTTATAATAAATAGGAAGTGAAGCTGGTACATGTAGTATTTGTTCATATGAGTTAGCATAATAATCGATTCTCAGACAGTTCACCAACAGGCAGAAAAGGTCTGGTCATTCACAGGAATGGTCATCCAAACACAATGCACCACTTATCCATTTATTTCAGCTTTTGTTAGGTTTTTGTTTATTTGCATTTCAAACGAATCCCGGATAATTTGGCATAGGTATTGTTTTAGTTTTGCACCGAAACGTAACTGGTTCCGGTTTTGCGGCGGATTGTTTCACCAAGGTAAACCTTAAATTTAACTAAGTTTCAATGTGATTTTTGTTGATACTGCCCAGCAGAGGAAACTTTCCCAGACACCACTTAGTATAAATTGCCCTTCAATTACCATCAAGTCACCATACAAGCTATGAATGATGAGTCATTTTGTGTTTGACCTCCTATTTGGAGTATGTTGCTTGCTGTTGGCAACACGTCTAGCATCTTTTTCCATCTGTAGTGGACAGGATCTACAAGAAATCCCTGTTGACTTTTTCCCAGTGTATATGGATACATGTGGTACAACAGCAAACGATCATAACTTTGAACATCATTTGCCCCATGTTTGCATGGTATCTATAATAAAACTAGAATGTGTCCAGATGACACAAATGCCCCCGCCAAGGGCCCAGCCTCACCCCGAAAATCCATGTTGCAACAAAATTTTCTAAGTGTGTGACCTTGAGGTCATGGGCAGGGTCGTTAGTATGGGTGAATGAGACTTGGGACCTGTATCTATCATCATTCCAAATATGAAGCCAATCTATAAATATGAGCCCTAAAACTTTAAAAACATAATAAGACTAAGTCTGTGACCTTGACCTTGAGGTCCGGGTTGGGGGTATATACAACTTTGGACCTGTAACTATCATCATACCAAATATGAAGCAAATCTATATGGTTTGGTGAGTATGAGCTCTTAATAAACTTTAAATTTCTTTGTCTGTGACCTTGACCTTTAGGGCACGTGCATGGGTGGGGGTATTGGACCCGTATCAATCATCATACCAAATATAAACTTAATTCATCATACGATTTGGAAAATATAAACTCTTAAAATATCTAATTAAAAATTTCTAAGTCTGTGGCCTTGACCTTGAGCTCATGGGCATGGGTGGGGGTATCGCTGAATAAAATGGACAGGCATCTAACATCATACCAAATATAAACTCAATCCATCACACGATTTGGAAAATATCAATTCTTAAAATATCTAATTAAAATTTTCTAAGTCTGTGACCTTGACCTTGAAGCCATATAGGCATGAGTGGGGGTATTGCTAAATAAACATTTGGACCTGTATCGATCATCATAGCATATGTAAGCCAAATCCATAATATGGTTTGGAAAATTTGATATCTTTAAAATCTTTCACATTAAAATTGTCTAAGTATGTGACCTTGATCTTGAGGTCATAGGCATGGGTGGGGGTATTGCTGAATAAAACATTGTACCTATATCTATCATCATATGAACCAAAGCCATCATAAAAGTTCAGGTTCTACCAGGTACAAATACCTTAACTGGAGTCTTTAACATGGAAAATTTCTAAGTTCATGACCTTGACCTTGAGGTCATGGGCATGGGTGGGGGTATCCCTGAATAAAACTTTGGACCTATATCTATAATCATACCAAATATGAACCACTTCCATCAAATGGTTTGGAAAATATGAGTTCTAAAATGTTCAGGTCTACCTGTTACAAAAACCTTAACCTGAGTCTTTAACATTGAACATTTCTAAGTTTGTGACCTTGACCTTGAGGTCACAGGCATTGATTGGGGGTATTGCTTAATAAAACTTTGGACCTATATCTATCATCATACCATAGATGAACCAGTTCCATCAAATGGTTAGGTCCTCAAATCAAACAAACAAACAAATGGTTAGGAAAATATGAGTTCTAAAAATTCAGGCTCTACCTGTTACAAAAACCTTAACCTGAGGTTACAGGATCACGTAGGTACGAACACACACAAGTACAGATGGACGTACACATGTACGCACATACGCATGCACGTACGGAAAACCGAAAGACTATATGCCCCCAGCATCATGCCGATGGGGGGGGGGGGGGGGGGGGGGGAGCATAAAAAATCAGTAAGGATGAAGGGATTTCCTGGTTCAAATAAACTTTTTTACCTGTATAAATTATATTCACAGTTATAATAGGTAATGCTTGGGACGTGGAATGGAATCCTGGTCCAATTTCTCTAAATGACAGTTCACATTTTCCCTGTGGGCTTTGTCAAAGAAGTGTTGGTTGGGAAGACCGAGGAATTTGCTGTGACACATGTAATGTCTGGTATCACATAGACTGTCAAGTGAATATGAACGTAGCATGGGAATGCATGAAATGTGGAATGCCAAACTTTTCCACAACTCTGTTTGACACTTCATCTTTTGTTGACACTTACATGTATAACCACTTTGAACCTTTATCAACCCTGTCCGAGCCTGATAGTCCGATACCAGATAATATTGGCCCACCCACTGCAGCTTCTTCGCTCATTGTGCAGCAGTCAAAAGAAGCTAAACGAAAGACCAAAAAGGCGGTCCTTAACCACCCCCATATTGATTATAAATTGTCAGTCAATAAAGAACAAAAAAGCTGAACTTCATACCATTATTGACTCGGCAAAGCCGGACATCATTTTGGGCAATAAGTCCTGGTTAACCCCAGAAGTTAAAAACTCAGAAATTTTTCCGGAATCCTTTGAGGCTATCCGAAAGACAGAGTTGGGGATGCACACGGAGGTGTCTTTGTGGCTTTCAAGCGAGACCTACTCTGTTTAAAAACTCCGGAGTTGGACACCAAATGTGAATTAGTTTGGTGTAAATTGAACATTATCGGATGTAGGACTTTGTACCTTGGTTCCTTTTATCGCCCACCAAATCAAACTGACCCAGAATATCTTGAGGCGTTTAATTCATCTTTGTCTAGGATAATGTCGAATGCAAATGCTCACATTTTGATTGGTGGAGACTTCAACTGTGGAGATATTGAATGGAGCAACATGCAGGTGCCCCATGGGGCATCTAAAAGGCAGACACAGCAACAACTTTTAGATATAATTAAAGAACACTGCCTGACCAAAGTAATTAATATACCCACCTGACAAGAAAAGGCCCTGGATCTATTATTTACAAACTCCCCATCCCCAGTTAGTCGAGTTAAGGGGATGCCCCCGATCGGCAAAGCTGATCACGACATAGTCCGTATTGAATATGACATTAAAGCAAAGCGAATCAGACAAGTCCCGCGTAAAATATATCTATATAAATTATAAACGTGCGGATATGGATGGTCTGCGAGACCACATGGCGCGATTTAGGGATTTGTTCCTTTCCTCTGACCTTTCGCACATGTCAGTTAATGATATGTGGGTCAATTTTAAGACCGAAATAACGGCGGCTATGGAAAGTTTTATTCCAATGAAAATGACCAAAACAAAGCATAGTGTGCCTTGGATCGCCAACACGATCAAGCATCTAATCAGAAGACGCAATCCAGTATACTTTCCTGCTCATAAGTCTAGCAGCCCTGACGTTCAGAGCCATTACAAGTTAAGGGGATGCCCCCCGATCGGCAAAGCTGATCAAGACATGGTCCTTATTGAATATGACATTAAAGTAAAGCGAATCAGACAAGCCCCGCGTAAAATATATCTATATAAACGTGCGGATATGGATGGTCTGCGAGACCATATGGCGCGATTTAGGGATTCGTTCCTTTCCTCTGACCTTTCACACGTCAGTTAATGATATGTGGGTCAATTTTAAGACCGAATTAACTGCGGTTATGGAAAGGTTTATTCCAATGAAAATGACCAAAACAAAGCATAGTGCGCCTTGGATCGACAACATGATCAAGCATCTAATCAAAAGATGCAATCCAATGTACTTTCGTGCTCGTAAGTCTAGCAGCCCTGACGGTTCAGAGCACACGTACAAAAGGTAATAAGAGATGCATATTGGAAGCATGTTTCCAGCATCTTTACCTTTGAGAATTACAATACAGATCTCGATAGTCCCCAAAAGAATGGTAAAGTTAAAAAGTTTTGGTCATTTGTAAAGTCCCTGAAAAAGGAAGCCTTTGGGATCACTTCGCTAAGGGCAAAACGGAATTCTAAAAACAGATTCGCGTGATAAGGCCAACATATATAATAAACAGTTTCAATCTGCATTTACGCATGAAACTGATGGAGCGTTACCATCAAAAGGTAATAGTCAGTTCCCCTCAATGGGGGACATAACAGTTGACCCAAATGGAGTTGCTAAACGGTTAGGTTAGCTCAAGATACATAAGGCATCTGGGCCGGATGACCTGAATCCCATGGTGCTAAAGGAATGTGGTGCTGAAATTTCACCCGTGCTGGCCTTTATCTTCAATGAATCACTTGCCCAGGGCACTGTACCAGATGACTGGGGACAAGCAAATGTTACCCCGGTCTATAAATAGAATAGAATCTTTTCAAATCATTAATAGAAAAATACAGGTAGAAATTCCCTGTGCACCTGGTAATTGTCACAATAACGGTTCTAAGTTTTAAATTTGTATTAATCAAGATAAGACTGAGCAATGTTAGCCAATCCATCTGCATCTTTTGAACACATTTTGTATGGTAAAACCATGTGTTCAAATTTTAGGATATTTATAGCATTTTACTATTGTCCATCAGTGAATTGAAAGATTACAACAACAACTCTGGAGACATTGTTTATTTAGATAGCCAGGGGCAAGGTTGGACAAAAGGATGTCATTTATTAAATGCTGCATGTTTTATGTGACTTTAAACAAATAGTCCAGCAAATTTTGGAGCAGGTTCAATCTGCCAAATACCTTGGTATCACAATCACTGATGATCTTGATTGGGGTCAACACATTTCAGAAATAACATCAAAAGCAAGGACTTTACGATTTCTTAGACGTAACTTGGCTTTTGCACCTAGGCAGACAAAGAATGTCGCATATAAAACATCGGTTCGCCTCAACTTGAATATGCATCACCCATTTGGCATCCCTATATTAAAACTCAGATTCAGCAGGTGGAGAAGGTGCAGAGGACAGCTGCTCAATGGACCTGCCGACGATGGCGCAATAGAAGTAGCGTCTGTGGCATGCTTAACGAGCTAGAATGGCCGTCCCTAGAGGCCCGTCGTGAGCAGTCCTCTTTAACCTTCTTCTATAAGATACATTCAGGTACAGTGGCCATTAATAAAGACAAATACTTGACCCCTGCGGCAGTTTCAACCCAAACAAGGGTATCAAAAGTAAACAACTCACAATAACATAGGTACGAGTGATGCCCTGAAAAATTCCTTTTTCCCTGGAACTATTCCCCAGTGGAATAGTCTTCCCTCTTCTGTGGTGAATGCTAAGAACGCAGAGGAGTTCAAAGCCCGTAGAGTGTAAGATTGAGATTCAAAGGTATGCGTTTTAGTATACCGGTTCCGGGACATTTCGCCCCCAAACCATTTCCTCCCCTAGTCCTTTTGCCCCCAAGACATTTCCTCCCTGGTCGTCCCCCCCACCCCCCCCCACCCCTACTCGTTTCACCCCTCCAGTCGTTTCATCCCCCAAGTTGTTTCGCCCACTTTTCACTGTAAGACTAATTTTCACTGTTGAACTTTTATCAGAGGTGAAAAGAGGCAAATATTTAAGAAGCATTATCGCCCTGTCACGTCACTTATCCTTAGTTACCGGCCGGCACCGGGCCTTAAAAGTGGCCAATTAGGGAGGTGTGACTAGGACTTGTTTCAGGGTAATAGCTGTAATGGTTTTTGAATATCTTGCTTACAAGCTTAAAATGCCAAAAGTTCCAAAGCGCCATAACTAAAAAAATCAGATCTTTTTCCAAAAGCTAATCATTTCATCTACTCATCATCCCGATCAGTCTGTAAAGTTTCAAGACTATAGCTCAAATCGTTTTGGAGATATCTTGCTTACAAGCTTAAAATGCCCAAAGTTTCAAAGGGCCATAACTCAAGTAAAAAATCAGATTTTTTTTTCAAAAGTTAATCAGTTCATCTTCTCATCATCCCCAATCAGTATGTAAGTTTCAGCACAATAGTTCTAATGGCTATTGAGATATCTTGCTTACAAGATTAGATATCTTGTTTACAAGCTTAAAACGCTCAAAGTTTCAAAGGGCCATAACTCAGGTAAAAAATAGCCATCGGAAGAGATGGCAAATCCCCCGACCAAAAGCCAATATGGCCTTCAGAAGATTTTCACCAATAGAAAGTGCACCAGAATTAAACCAGCAATATATCACAAAAGTATTGCAGTTATGGCCATCACAAGATTATAGTGTCAGGGGAGATAACAAAACAAGAGGCCCATGGGCCACGATGCTCACCAGGGCTCAGGCAGGCACTGCCCACTGGCAGCCATGTATGGTTTTAATTTACTGATTATAAAGTCTCTCAAATGAACCCCCATTTCATGAGGACTCTGTATCTGAAATATTAGGCCTTTTATGAAGTGGAGGGGTGGGAGATGACCCAACAGAGCCCAATTTGATATCATTGAATGCATCTTATCATAAGGAACAAGAAAATATATGGTTTATGGGTGGGGGGCTGGGATCTTAATGGTTTCTGAGATATTGGGCCTTTTATGAAGTGGAGGGGATGGGGAATGACCCGGGCACATCCCAAGAGACCCCCAGGTTGGTGTCTCTGAATGCGTTTTATCATAAAAAAACAAGAATGTAAATATGGTTTAGGGGTGGGAATCTGATAGGTTTCTGAGATTTATCGCCTTTTATGAAGTGGCAGGGTGGGGCATGGCCCCAGCACACCCCTGAAGACCCCTAGGTTGGACTCATTGAATGCGTCTTATCATAAAGAACAAGAATATATATGGATAAGGGATGGGGATCTGAATGGTTTCTGAGAATTTGGGGCCTTTTATGGAGTGGAGGGGGTAGGACATGGCCCGGGCACATCCCAGAGGACCCCCAGGTTGGTGTAACTGAATGCTTCTTATCATAAGAAACAAGAATATATATGGTTTTCGGGTGGGGATCTGAAAGGTTGCCGAGATATATTGCCTTTTATGAAGTGCCCGGGCACATCCCAGAGGACCCCCAGGTTGGTGTAACTGAATGCTTCCTATCATAAGAAACAAGAATATATATGGTTTTTGGGTGGGGATCTGAAAGGTTGCCGAGATATATTGCCTTTTATGAAGTGGAGGGGTGGGGCAATGGCACAACCCGGGGGTCCCCTAGGTTGGTATCACTGAATGCGTCTTATCATAAGAAACAAGAATGTATATGGTTTTGAGTTGGGGATCTGAATGGTTTCTCAGATATATTGGCCTTTTATGAAGTGGAGGGGGTGGGCAGGGCCCTGACCAATCCCAGGGGGCCTCCAGGTTGGTGTCATTGAATGTGTCTTATCGTTAGGAACAATAATATATATGGTTTAGGGGTGGGGATCTGTAAGGTTTCCGAGATATTGGGCCTTTTATGAAGTGGAGGGGGTGGGGCAAGGCCCGGCGCATCACGGGGGCCCATAGGTTGGTGTCAATGAATGCATCTTATCATAAAGAACAACTAGAAATGTGTCCAGACGACACAGATGCCCCCGCCAAGGGCCCCGCCTCACCCCGAAAATCCATGTTGCAACAAAATTTTCTAAGTGTGTGACCTTGTCATCAGGAACATTTATGAGAAGTTATATTGAAATTGGTGAAAAAATGTAAGCGCTAGAGTAATGACAAAGTTTTTCTACAAATAGCCACAGTGACCTTGACCTTGAAAGTCGAACTCGCTCGAGGTATTGTCATAAGGAACATTTGTGTGAAGTTATATTGATATCAGTGAAGAAATGTAGTCGCAGTGACCTTGACCTTGAAAGTGGAACTTGGTAGAGATATTGTCATAAGGAACATTTGTGTGAAGTAATATTGAAATTGGTGAAAAAATGTAAGCGCTAGAGCAATGACAAAGTTTTTCTAAAAATAGCCACAGTGACCTTGATCTTGAAAGTCAAACTCGTTCGAGAAATTGTCATAAGGAACATTTGTGTGAAGTTATTTTGAAACCAGTGAAGAAATGCAGGCGCTAGAGCGATGACAAAGTTTTTCTAAAAATAGCCACAGTGACCTTGACCTTGAAAGTGGAACTTGGTACAGATATTGTCATAAGGAACATTTGTGTGAAGTAATATTGAAATTGGTGAAAAAATGTAAGCGCTAGAGCAATGACAAAGTTTTTATAAAAATAGCCACAGTGACCTTGACCTTGAAAGTCAAACTCGTTCGAGGAATTGTCATAAGGAACATTTGTGTGAAGTTATTTTGAAACCAGTGAAGAAATGCAGGCGCTAGAGCGATGACAAAGTTTTTCTAAAAATAGCCACAGTGACCTTGACCTTGAAAGTCAAACTCGTTCGAGGTATTGTCATAAGGAACATTTGTGTGAAGTTATATTGAAATCAGTGAAGAAATATAGACGCTAGAGCTATGTTGTGCGCGGGGATAATTAAAAATTTTTAAGTCTGTGACCTTGACCTTGAGCTCATGGGCATGGGTGGGGGTATCGCTGAATAAAATGGACAGGTATCTAACATCATATCAAATATCAACTCAATCCATCGCATGATTTGGAAAATATCAACTCTTAAAATATCTAATTAAAAATTTCTAAGTCTGTGACCTTGACCTTGAAGCCATAGGCATGAGTGGGGGTATTGCCAAATAAACATTTGGACCTGTATCTATCATCATAGCATACATAAGCCAAATCCATAATATAGTTTGGAAAATGTGAGATATTTAAAATCTTTCACATTAAAATTGTCTAAGTCTGTGACCTTGACCTTGAGGTTATAGGCATGGGTGGGGGTATTGCTGAATAAAACATTGTACCTATATCTATCATCATATGAACCAAAGCCATCATAAAAGTTCAGGTTCTACCAGGTACAAATACCTTAACTGGAGTCTTTAACATGGGAAATTTCTAAGTCCATGACCTTGACCTTGACGCCATGGGCATGGGTGGGGGTATCGCTGAATAAAACTTTGGTCCTATATCTATAATCATACCAAATATGAACCAATTGCGTCAAATGGTTTGGAAAATATTAGTTCTAAAATATTCAAGTCTACCTGTTACAAAAACCTTAACCTGAGTCTTTAACATTGAAAATTTCTAAGTCTGTGACCTTGACCTTGAGGTCACAGGCATGGGTGGAGGTATTGCTTAATAAAACTTTGGACCTATATCTATCATCATACCAAAGATGAACCAGTTCCATCAAATGGTTAGGAAAATATGAGTTCTAAAAGTTCAGGCTCTACCTCTTACAAAAACTTTAACCTGAGGTTACAGGATCACGTACGTACGTACGTACGTACACACACACATACAGACGGACGTACACATGTACGCACGTACGGAAAACCCAAAAACTATATGCCCCCGGCATCATATGATGCGGGGGCATAAAAATATATATGGTTTAGGGGTGGGGTTCTAAACGGTTTGAGATATATGGCCTTATATGTTGTGGAGGGGGTGGGGCATGGCCCCTGCGCATCCCAGGGCCCCTAGGTTAGTGTAACTGAATGTGTCTTATCATAAGGAACAAGAATATATATGGTTTAGGGGTGGGGATCTGTACGATTTCCAAGATATTGGGCCTTTTATGAAGGTGAGGGGGTGGGGCAAGGCCCCAGCGCATCCGGGGGGCCCCCAGGTTGGTGTCAATGAATGTGTCTTATCATAAGGAACAATAATATATATGGCTTAGGGGTGGGGATCTGTAAGGTTTTGGAGTTATGGCCATCACAAGGTTATATTGTCAGGGGAGATAACTCAAAAACCATGGCACCCAGAGTTGTGGTTCTTGTGCATGACACACGGTCTCGACCTTGTGAACAACTGTGTCAGGTATCATCAATATATCTTAAAGAGTATTGGAGTTATGGCCATCACAAGGTAGTCACTCAATTTTATTGAAAGGGGGAGATAACTCAAAAACCATGACAACCAGAGTTGTGGTTCTTGTGCATGACACGCCGTCTCAGCCTTGTGAACAACTGTGCCAGGTACCATCAACATACCTCAAAGGGTATTGGAGTTATGGCCATCACAAAGTTGTCATTCTATTTTATTAAAAGGGGAGATAACTCAAAAAGTATGCAATCCAGAGTTCTGGTTCTTGCGCATGACACGCCGTCTCAGCCTTGTGAACAATTGTGCCAAGAACCATCAATGAATCTCAAAGGGTATAGGAGTTAGGGCCATCACAAGGTTGCGTCTACGGACGGACGGACGGACGGACAGACGGACGGACAGACGGACGGATGCCAGGCTGATCGCTATATCCCCCGAACCTATTCGGTCGGGGGATAAAAATACAGATCTATGTTTTTCAAAAGTTAATCAGTTCATCTTCTCATTTTCACCAATCAGTGTAGAAAGTTTTAGGGCAATAGCTGTAATGGTTTTTGAGATATATTGCTTACAAGCTTAATATACTTAAAGTTCCAAAGGGCCATAACTCAAGAAAATAATTTCTGATTTTTTCCAAAAGTTAATCATTTCATCTACTCATCATCCCGAATCAGTCTAAAGTTTCAGCAAAATAGATGTAATGGTTTTTGAGATATCTTGCTTTCAAGCTTAAAACGTCCAAAGTTTCAAAGGGCCGTTACTCAAGTAAAAAATAAATCAGATATTTTTCAAAAGTTAATCAGTTCATCTTCTCATCATTATCCCCAATCAGAATGTAAAGTTTCAGCGCAATAGCTCTAATGGTTTTTGAGATATCTTACTTACAAGATTTCATAGCATATTTTAGCAAAGGAGCGTAACTCAAGAAAAGGGCATAATCCTGATGAGAAAAAAAAAACACAGGTCAATTATTTTTTCATAAGGAATCCATATATGAAATTTCAAAAATCTAGCATGCACGGTTCAAAAGTAATGTTATGCAGTAAAAAGCGGGAAGGACGAACATGGCAGAAGCAATTTGCCCCCACAACTTCTGCATAAAAAGAGATAATTAAATACATTTTTTTTTTCATAGAGCACGTGTTTTCACACCTCACCATTGATCTTCGCTGGCCGACTCTCTTAACGAACCAACCAACCAATTTAAAACAAAACTGGTAAAGGTGCTTAAGCGATAATTAAAGACGTTTAACTTTGCAAAGAGCGCATGTTTTCACACCTCATCCTTAATCGCATTAATTGCATGATTTATGTGTCAAATCAAATAAACAATGTGATTAACAGTATTGATCAAAACAGGTAGTACTTATCATAATTCCTAATTAACAATTTCGTTTAAATTACATGTTATTCTTTCTCTCTTTCTCTCCCTTTGTCTCTGTCACACATGGAGATAACAAATCTTTTATATTAATTTTGGGGGCGAAACGACTATGGTTGGGGGGCGAAACGACTAGGGGCCAAAAAATGAGGCGAAACAACCAGAGGGAAACGTCTTGGGGGCGAAACGTCTTGTTACCAGTATACCTCTGTTATTCAGATTGTAAATAGTTTTAAGGACTCGTCTATCTATCTATCTATCTACTCACTCAGCAGGGCTTTAGATAAGGCTGCGTACCGCGTAAATTACGAAAATAATTGGGAGGATACAAATTTTTTTTCAAATCTGCTGCGTAATAAAAGGCGGGAAATTCTCACACGGGAAAATTATGCATTCACAAATTATTTCAAGGGAATCAACTTGGACCATAACCCCAACCCCAATAAAACTTGAATCAAGTTTTATTGGGGTTGGGGTTATGGTCCTTTCAAGATTATATCACATATAGAGCCGATCCGATCGTTAATCAGGTGGGCGTAAACCGGAGTAATCTGAACTACAGTAAGACGAGCGAGCATTGAAGTCTCGGATCAGTCAGCGCATGCGCGCAAGCCTTCATTAGCCGTATTGATTGGATGAGCAGGTCATTGCTCAACAGTATCGACACGCATCAGTCTGCGCACCGCTGATTTTACAAGCTGGGTTATCACAACGGACTTGCGTAGTTGTTGCGCATGTTGTTCTGACTTACATAGTGGTTGCGCATGCTGGTCTAAGTCTTCGAGTATCGTGCGACCAGTGAAGACTCGGAGTAGCCTGCGTATCATTGCAAACTGCTCAGTCTTCGCTGACCCCAAGAGCCTTTTGCAGGGCTACTCAGAGATAGGTGAGAAAAAAAGGTTGCCCGGGTTGCACATGTTGAACTGGGTCTTTGCAAGGTGTTGTGCGACGCAGCTCGGTATACACACTGTTTACTTGTAATACTGTCGCAGACTGATCAAGCCGCGGGGATATAGCAAACACTAGCTTCGCATTTTGATCAGAGTCTTTGCAGATCATTGGCAACCAGTGAAGACGCACGTTCAGCCTGAGTTCTGAAACGTCAAATGACATGGATAACTAGAGCTGTCAGTGAAACTTACTAGGGCCCCGGCAGCGCTATCAGAGGAGTAGGAAAATTTGTGGACGGACAGACGGACGGACGGACAGACGGACGGACAGAGTGATTACTATAGGGCACCCACACTTTCAGTGCCCCGGCCCTAATAATAACAAAGTTATTAATTGGACACAGGAAAGACCCTTTTTTGACCTTTAACCTCAAAGTATGACCTTGACCTTTGAGGTACGGACCTGAGTCTTGCGCGCAACACTCCATCATATTATGGTTAACATTTCTGCCAAGTAATATTTAAATCCATCCAGGAATAAGAAAGTTATGGAGGATAAAAAAAATTGTGGACGGACAGACGGACAGACAGACAGACGGACGGACAGAGTGATTACTATAGGGCACCCACACTTTCAGTGCGGGGCCACATTATGGTTAACATTTCTGCCAAGTAATATTTAAATCCATCCAGGAATAATAACAAAGTTATTAATTGGACACAGGAAAGACCCTTTTTTGACCTTTAACCTCTAAGTATGACCTTGACCTTTGAGGTACGGACCTGAGTCTTGCGCGCAACACTCCATCACATTATGGTTAACACTTCTGCCATCCAGGAATAATAATAACAAAGTTATTAATTGGACACAGGAAAGACCCTTTTTTGACCTTTAACCTCTAAGTATGACCTTGACCTTTGAGGTACGGACCTGAGTCTTGCGCGCAACACTCCATCACATTATGGTTAACATTTCTGACAAGTAATATTTAAATCCATCCAGGAATAAGAAAGTTATGGAGGATAAAAAAATTTGTGGACGGACAGACGGACAGACAGACCTTTAACCTCTAAGTATGACCTTGACCTTTGAGGTACGGACCTGAGTCTTGCGCGCAACACTCCATCACATTATGGTTAACATTTCTGACAAGTAATATTTAAATCCATCCAGGAATAAGAAAGTTATGGAGGATAAAAAAATTTGTTGACGGACAGACGGACAGACAGACGGACGGACAGAGTGATTACTATAGGGCACCCACACTTTCAGTGCGGGGCCCTAATTATTGAGTAGTCTCCCTTGAACAGATTACTTATTCAGTCATCGGTTATTTTTTGTATTGCTTTAATAACACGCTTTCAGATGAATCAAACAAATTATTTTTTATTTAAATATTATAATTCTATATTAAAAGATACCTAGAAGTTAAATGTTCAAATGTTTTTTTTAAATAATAAACGTTGCTATTGCTTCGACCCAGTACACCACTTACTTGTGAAATGCATGTAAATATAGATTTATATAATTCCAGTTGAGCGGCAGTACCATTAGCTTCACAGACGTGTGAGAAGCCATTTGATCATGACGATGTTAATGGCATTTCATAAACCAAAAAATTGTGCCCAATTTTTTCTCATGCTAAAAAGCCCTGCCCTAAAATCCTAGCTGGAGCGCTGCAACCCTTAAGTTCTTTTCAGCTGATCAGGAGTCTGTCTCTGCCGCACTTTTTGTAAAAAAGGTCCTGACAGATTTTTGACCCAGTAACTGTTTCTGATTATAACATTGCCTGTAAGGAAACACGATGGGTCCCACGATCGAAGGGTGGAAGAAAATAAATATCCATGGACAATATACATGTATGATGAAATTGAGAATATGGTTTTGAAAAGGAATTATAAAAGTTTTTAAAGAATATGAGTTTCACTCCATATCTTGAACAATAAAGTGAAGCTGATATTCTAAATTTTTAGAAACTCTTTGGCCACAATAATCAGCCATTGAAGTCCTGCTATCGGCCAAGAGAACTGAACCCCAAAAGTAAGATTTCTCCGTCAACAAACTGCTCAGAAGGGATTTCAATATGGCATTGTTTTGTCTGATTTGTGGCCAGGCAAACTGCTTGTTTTCTAATAGGCACAGATATTGAATATGTGTATCTATAAGAAAACAAACAGTACACCTGGCCACAAATCAGTCCATAAAAACATTGTGTCGAGGCTGCAAAATAAAGTTTTTTTTTGTTTATTTTTCAGTACTCTTTAAAAATTTCTCGTTACTCCTTTTTTTAAAAAAGGACGAGGACTGTACTCTTTTGAAAAAAAATTATCTAAAGTAGAAGTAAAACAAAGATCAGGAATTGATACAATTAACTTACTCCACCCATAAAAGACACCAAAGGGAAAGAAATACAAACATTAAGCGACCAGACCATAATGGAAACCTAAACAAAGGAAGGCCATAAGGACAGTTACTTTCCCACAAAATGGCCACATGGCCATCCAAAATTAAAAGACACAAGTGATACACACAGTAAGTAACAAACAACAACATAAATAAATCGCCACAGAAGAGCCGCCTTGGAACGGTCAGTGGAAGATTTCCACTGGGGGGCTTAAATCGATTTTACGTGGCCACAATCCTCGCCCTTACTTCCGTCGCGATTTAGACAAATAATTTGTTCAGTCCGCATGAAGGCCTCCTAACTCATCAGTGCAACATCTCCGTGAACACAAAAATCAAAGAACCACAGAGGTGAGACAAGGGTGAGGACTCGACAGCAAGAAACCACTGAAATGCTGGAGCAAAAGAAAACCAACAGTTAGACTCCGATGAGCCCGACCAGAGACAGAGCATCAGGCACCAACCAACATTATCTCTCTAATTTGTAGACCTGGAGAAGGCATTTGACCGAGTGCCTCGGAAAGTCATCTGGTGGGCACTAAGAAAACTTGGAGTGGGCGAGTGCATTCAATTCAGTGTTGTGCCAAGGCTGCGCCATTGCGCCATTCCCACGATTTCTGCAGCAATGTCCCTCTAAAAATAAACCAGTGCGGGCCAATGGGCGCACCCTAAAAAAATCGGCAGTTTTTTTAAATTCGATCCATTTCGGTCAATTAGTTACTTCTCCGTCCATTCGGAATGTATAGGGGAGATAACTGAACAAGTCGGGTTTACCGCAGAATTCTATTTTTTTTCTGATAAATAAGCGTATCGCTGACCGTGAACTATTATATAAAGCAGTCTAAAGCGTCAAGATGGCGAAGAGGCAGCTGCAAATAACTCAATTTGTGGCTGTAGCCGCTAAGATTTAGAATCACGAGGCAGCCATGAGTATTTCCGCGGCTGCATCTTCGCCAGCCAATGATGCACTACCTGAAAGTAGGGTAACTGAGTCATTGATCGAGTCTTTACTGTCCCCTCTATGAAGTGCATAACATGCACAGAAGTCTTATGTGAAAAGTAGAGACTCTGATGGTGGTGGATGGACCTGTGTTGTTTAAAATTTACATGGGCTAGAACCTTGTTTCAGTCAAATGTTGCTGTTTTGACTTGTTGACAACAAGTCAAAACAGCAAATGTTGTTATATTTTAAATTTCTTTTTAAGTCTGGATATATAATAAGAAACACAGCATGTACAATAATTTCATTTCTGATGCCTAGTTTCAATGACAGAACAGTTATATGTCGCTTTTCGGCCGTCGTCTGTCAGTGTCCCTTAAAATTTCTAAATGAGCCCCTGAAAAGAAGGCTGGGGGCCACAGGTGTCCCTTGCAATTTCAGACCTAGGCACAACACTGGATTGTGAAACTGGTCCAAGGGATGTATGCTAATGCTCGGAGTCGTGTCCGCGTTGGTGATGGTTACAGTGAAGAATTCAAGGTAAAGGTGGGTGTTCATCAAGGCTCTGTTCTCAGCCCACTGCTTTTCATCATTGTGCTTGAAGCCTTGTCATGAATGCAAGTTCTGCTCTGGAGTCCCCTGAGAGGACCGGTATGCTGATGACCTTGTCATCATAGCTGAATCCCTTGAGGAATGTGTCAGGAGGCTCTTAACTTGGAAAGACGCAATGGAGGTGAAAGGGCTGAGAGAGAATGCAGGAAATACAAAGATCATGATCTGTGGTACAGGTCTGGACCTCTTGCCGAGTACAGGCCAGTTCCCATGCGCTGTATGTCGCACTGGAGTGGGCAGCAACAGTATCTTTTGTAATGGCTGCAAGTTCTGGGTACACAAGAAATGCAGTGGGCTCAAACGCTTGATAGAGGACCCTGATTACAGGTGTACACGGTGTCAAGGAAGTTGAAGGAACTGCACGCCCCTTAGATGGCAGACCACAGAGGGAGGTCCAAGTCGGATCCAACAAGCTGGAGGTTGTAGCTTCCTTTTGCTACCTAGGTGATATGCTCTCTGCAGCGGGTGGTTGCGACCTTTCAACTATATCACATGTGAAAACAGCCTGGAAGTAATTCAAGGAGTTGCTACCAGTTCTCTCTTCCCGCCACCTCTCGTTCAAGACATGTGGCCGTGTGTATAGCTCTTGTGTGCGGAGCGCAATGCTCCATGCCAGAGATACATGGCCATTGACAAAGCCAAACCTCCAACGTCTGCAGCGAAATGACAGGGCAATGATCAGACAGATCTGCAATGTCAAGCCACAGGACACTGTCACCATCAGGTCCAGTGAGTTACTTGAGCGTCTTGGCATTGAGGACCTGGACCTCATCCTGAAAGAGAGAAGGCTTCCCTGGTATGGACATGTGGAATGCTCCAACGGTGCAGTCAAGACTGCCTGTGACATACAGGTAGGTGGAAAGCGGGGGGCCAGGAAGGCTCACGATGACCTGGAAGCAGCTAACAGAAAGAGATTGCAGAGAATGGAAGCTCTCTGCTATTGATCCTCATGATAGACAATCTAACTATCTACTGATACTGCGTCGGTCATATTTGACCATTACTGCAGGTGTACATTACATACACTCCAGGTTTTGCAGGATGAAAACCTACACAGTAATCATGTAATTACGGTAGGGATCTTTAACCTGCACAGGGGATGGTTTCCCTGCACAGGGGGCCTCCAGTTAACGTCCCGATCCGAAGGACGGTGCACTATGACATTCATCCCTGCAAATGATGCCAATGGAGCATGTTCGGACACCGAAATTTTATCGCCACTGCCAGGGATCGAACCCGGGACCTCTAGCATCAGAGGCAAGTGCACTAACCACTGAGCTATCACGCTCCAAGCCTGGAGATCTGGTGTAAGATCTGCCATGCATGCAGCAAGCCAGCTACCTGGAAGGGGGCCTACTTTTGTGGATGTTGCCCCTGTACCTGCAAGTTAATCAAAAATCCATTGATGATGATGATGACCTAGCATCAGAGGCAAGTGCACTAACCACTGAGCTATCAAGCTCCTATCAAGTGTCATCCAGTGACTTTTTTTTTTTTGCTAAATTCTAAATTTAGCTTTGCTAAATTCTAAATTTAGCTTCGCACCCAACTGAGGTTTTTGTTTGTTTGATTTGAGGTTTAACGTCCCCGTCAACACTGTAAAGGTCATTTTGGAGACGTTGCTTCCAATTTTGTGCGACTTTTACCTGACATTGAGATGAACTGACTTCTCAAGCCCTGTCGCCCAATGAAACCAATAGGATTTATTAGCATGGACGGTCCGCCTCGCACGGCGGTTCCTGGTCAGGCTTAGCTCCTCTAAGCGGTTTACCACTAGTGTACCGGTCCGATTCAGCTCTGCGTGAAAGCATCATGCAGCCCATCAGAATCAGAATCAGAATTGTTACTGGTGACACGTCAAATGACATTCATACACCAGGACCTGTGATGTGGGAAGTTAGTCCCTAGCTCTAACCAAAGAGGTAAATTTAGCTACACAATCATCAGCACCTTCAGCTGTCGAAATAATCGAATCGGGAAGGGCATTCCAATCTCTAATGGTTCTGGGGAAGAACGACTCTTTATAAATGTCAGTTCTTGCGCTAAGGGTCTGAAACGCCAACGAATGGTGATTTCTACAGTGTCTAGCTGGGGGAACAAGGTCATCTGTTGGGATGCTGGCAGCACCCTTTAGACCTTTGTATAAAAGGATTAGCCTACTATCTTTTCTCCTTTTCTTGAGAGACTCCCATTTTAATTTTCCAAGTATTCCAGTCATGCTCCCAGTTTCAAAGCAGTAATTGCCTGTTACAAATCTAGCAGCTCTATTCTGAACTTTCTCAATTTCATCGTTAAGGACCACTCCACTGGGGTCCCAGATACAACTACCATATTCCAAGATTGGGCGAACAAGACCTCTATATGCTGCCTCTTTTACATCCTGAGGGCACTGATGAAGATTTCGCCTCAGGAAACCAAGCGTTCTATTTGCCTTAGTACACATGTTGCTAATATGAGTATTCCATCTCAAGTTGTGTGAGATTGTCACTCCAAGGTATTTAATGGAGTCCACATTCTCGAGGACCGTTCCCTCTAAGGTGTAAGAAGCCTCAACTTTATTAGATCTCTTCCTAGTTATCTGCATAATATTGCATTTAACTGGCTGAAATCTCATGCCCCATTTACGTGCCCAACATCCTAATCTATCTATGTCAGCCTGAAGTTTCAATGAGTCATCTGAATCTCTAATTTCCCGGTAACAAACACAGTCATCTGCGAACAGTCTTATTTCTGAGTCAATGTCAGTGGAAATATCATTGATGTACAGGGAGAACAAAAGTGGACCAAGAACGGTCCCTTGCGGGACTCCAGACAAAACTGGAGCCCACTCCGAAGATTCACCATTAACAACAACCCGCTGTTTTCTGTAGCAAAGAAAGGAATCTATCCATTTTAGGGTCTTTCCCCCAATTCCATAACCAAATAACTTAGATTTAAGTAGTTCATGAGGAGGGGTGTCAAAAGCCTTCTCGAAGTCCAGAATAAATGTGTCCACCTGCCCCCCTTTGTCCAAGATTTTTGCCCAGTCATTAATAACTGTGCTTAGCTGAGTTTCACAACTGTGCCTTTTCCTAAATGCATGTTGTCTGTCTGACAAAAGTTTATGTTCGTCCAAGTGGGCCATGATGTTCGAGCAGACTATATGTTCCAGTAATTTACACAGAACACAAGTCAGAGACACAGGGCGGTAATTACGGGCAAGAGCCCTATCTCCTTTTTTAAAGAGTGGACAGATGTTTGCTAAGAGCCATTCTTTGGGGATTTCACCCGTATCAAGAGACTGTTGAAACAAGTGTGCAAAAACTGGACCCAACTCATTTGCTAGTTCCTTCAGGACTCTAGGATGAAGCTCATCAGGTCCTAAGGCCTTACTGGGGTTTAAGCCTTGAAGTAATTTGATCACTCCTGCAGCTGTCACAACAATATTATTCATGAATGGGGCCGATCTTCCAGTCAATGGAACCTCCGTGAACTCAGTTTTATTAAACGCATCATTGAATTGACCAACTAGTTCCTCTGCCCTTTCAGAGTCTGATTCAGCAACCCCGTCCCCTCCCCTTTTATTAAGGGGCGGGATACCTTGCCTGTCTTTCTTCTGGCTGTTAATATATCTGTAGAAGTCTCTGGGATTTGCCTTTACATCACCTACCAAGTTATTCACATACAAATCATGCTGATTTTTTATATCAAACTTGATTTCACGTCTCAAGTTTTCAAATTTTGTCCGGAGTTTACCACTTCCCGTCTTTTTTGCCTTTGCATGAATCTTATTCCTTCTGCGAATTTTCCTTCTTATCTCTGGAGTGATCCAGGGAATAGAAGATACAGACCTACTAGTTTTTGAGGGGATATGATTTTCGGCCGAAGTATGAATGAAAGAAGTTATCAAATCAAAATTCTCCTGTACAAACCGAGCATCTGAATGACCATTAAAGTAATTCTCCTTTGCAAATCTGAGTGCATCCTTCCTCATAGTTTCATAGTCACCTTTCTGATATGAGTACACCTTCCTCCGAGGTTTCTTTATTGGTGGGATGTGAATTTTTAAATATCCGGAGACAACATCGTGGTCACTTAGTTTATCTGGGGAATGAATGTCTTCGAATTGTCCTGGCAAAGTCGTAAGGATCAGATCCAATGTGTTCTTATCACGAGTTGGGAAGTTAACAATTTGTTCAAGACCATGATCGTTCATAATGTCAATTAATATTTGTCCTTCCGACTGACTCAGCATTGTGCCTTGTTTGCTGAGCCTGTCGGGCCAAGCAATGTCTCTGAAGTTGAGGTCACCTAGAACATGTACAGCCGGGAGTTTTTTACCCTTATGCTGCAATTTAATGCAATCCAGTTGGTCTTTAAACAACTGGAAGTTTTCGATTGTACCATTTGGTGGTCGATACCAACTTGCTACAAGTTTTATTTGCAAAAACCTTAACCCAGACCGATTCGGTGTCATTTTCAAGTTCCATATATTTCTTCAAGCCCCTATGGGCGGGGGCCGTCCCAACTGAGGTAATGGCCAAATTTGACCGACTCAGTATAAGAAAATAGATAGCTGATCAAGCAACTCATGTCGCCGGAATGTCGCGAAAAATCATGACAATCAATACCTAGTACAACTGTCGCCTTCGTTTTGATGCATTTTGTTCTGGCGTGATAAGTGTCATCGAACTGTCGACTCGCAAGATATCATCTTAATCGTGTTTAATCAGTTATTTAAAAAAAAAAATCAGAGTTTATCTTTGCGATTTCGTCTGCACTCAAAGGTCAAGGTCGAGTTGGTGGCTATTGGTATAATGGCTGTGTGTAGATATGCGAATAACTTGGTAGTAGTCTAGCTCCTAGACCTTGATGTCATATTGACCAATGACCAACCTTCCTGTGTGTTTTTATCAAATATGAAACCTTGTTACGATGTACCTAAATACAGTAATGATGCGTAATGTGGCGTAATGATGCGTAATGTGGCGTAATGATGCGTAATGTAGCGTAATGATGCCTAAAAAGGCATTATGTTGCGCAATGCAGCCTTTTTTATGAATTTATATTTACTCCTGAACAGATAAAGCTTTTTACCCGCATCCTGATACCCACAGTCAGTATCCCAACTACTGTTTACGCGATCCATGGTGGAGATGAACTAACAGAGTGTGGGATGCTTACATTGCATTAAGAGCCAATTTATTATGAAAATTTATTTTCTATCTTCAAATACAGAGCCGGTCATCTTCTAGAGTTGCTTTTGGTAAAAATGGTCATAGTTGCATGACATATGGACCTCCGCCTGCGTGAAGAATGGGGCACAAAACAATGTATAAATTTAAATTAAAGACATTACGTGTAATACATCCACATCAGTAAGTCTGAATTACCGTCGGATAGAAAAAAAAGACAAGAAAAGAAAACGTTCATGTATTCCTGTCAGCCGCGGTTTTCCTGTTTGCTCAGTCCTGTTTCAAACTTAAAGTTTTTTTTTTTTTATATCGTTGTTACTCCATTACCATTATGATTACACATCAGATTTTCAAACCTAGAACTAGCATTATCAGAGATGATTTTCAATATTTGTTCATATTTCTAGTTCAAATATAGACTAATAGTGGTTATAATCGCCTCATAGGGGCGGTTCTTACAAGAGCCCACATTAACTTTTTTTTCGCAAACATAATGAATACCCCGTAAAACAGAAGTGGAGGCAATGATCAGGAATCGATTCAATCAAACCACAGCTCCCATCAGAAACACAAAGGGGAAAGAAACACAAACACGAAACAACAGGCCCCAATGGAAACATCAATAGCGGAAAGCCAAAAGGACAGTTACTTTCCAACAAAATGACCTATAGGTTATCCAAAATAAAATAATATAAGCGACACAAACACCCAAAGACAAACCATAACAAAAATAAACAGCGATAGAAGAACCGCCTTGGAACGGTCAGCAGAAACGAATTCCACTGAAGGGCTTAAATCGATTTTACGTGGCCACAATACTCGCCCTTACTTCCGTCGCGATTTAGACAAATAATTTGTCCAATCCGCATGAAGGCCTCCTAACTCATCAGTGCAACAAACCCCATTTTGTCTCTGCATCAAATGTGGTTTAGAGGAATGTTCATTACACGGACTCATTGACCCGATGTGATAACATTTCTATGTAATATATGACAATATTTCATATTTCTATTTTCAAACTGCGAGTTCGAGGCGGCTCAAACTTAACCACAACGTATGATTTAGAGTATAACCATGAAAATAATGTATATGGTACCTATATAACCCCTACATCTTATTAGGTTTAACGACTTAACCATTAATATATTAGTTATCAAGATCTATACTTGCAATGTAAGGGAAAGAACACAAAATTATTGTTCAAAGAATACACAATGACAATTTATGTCATATTCAATCCAAAATGGCGATAAGTCCACTATTTCTTTCAATTCATTTTTTTTTTCTTATTTTCTTTCTTTCTCTATTAAATGATTTTCTCACCTTCTTTAATTGTGCGGGATAAGTGTTTGTGTTTATATTAACTGAATATTTTCACACTTGAAGTGAGATGGGCGGGTACCCATTGTTTAACAAAATGTCATTATGGATTAACACCATATCAATTAAAGACACGTGCCGAAGTGTAAAGTCATTAAAATTCACACGTTGAATCCGTTCATTTGTATTTATTTGGTTTGATTAAATTAAGAAGATCAGACATCAATGAACATTAATGTCAAAGACTCTTGCCGTATTCTATTATCCTCAAAAGAAACTTAAAATTTGGTCGTTATAACCCCCAAGTTATAGACATACTTTTGCATTTGGTCATTTTTCACAATGGCGAAATGTGTCCTGTGGGAAATGTAAAACGGACTGCATATATATACTGCGAGGTAATCTTATTATTTCTCCCTTCTAGTTTCCGCGCTACCGAGTGTTTTCCACCGCTCTCTCTCTCTCTCTCTCTCTCTCTCTCTCTCTCTCTCTCTCTCTCTCTCGTTTTGAGGATATTATGTTTTTGAAAGTACATGTATCAGCAATTTTATGTCTTGCTTGTAGCTTACCCGTGCGATATAAACATTTTTTTTCACATCTCCAAACTGGCTACTTTTCTGTTCAAGATCTGTGATCACTTTCTTTCTCGTACATCAAACATAGGTTGGTAGCACACAACCTATGTCTTGGAGCAGAACGAATAAAAATAATGCATACCCCCTTACCTACACCCCCCATAAACCCCAGTTGTTTCTCTGATGAAAATCCGTGATAGTTTTCTTATCCATACAGCAAAAATAAATCGTGGGCGCTCGTTAGAACCGCCTCGTTGAGGATGGGGTTTAAAGGGGTGAAAACTGGCTACTCATTACGAAAAGTTTAAGATGAAAAATTGTGATATTTTTTCTTACTTCTGCTGAAAATATAGGTTGTGGGTACTCGTTAGAACCGCCTCACCTACACTCTTTATTTTAGAACAGAAATAAGAAAAATAAGGTTTACCCCTGTAAACCCCAGTTTTACTATGTAAAAGCGGGGTTTAAGGGGGTCAAAATTAAATAGGTGGGTTTTCGTGATGTTTTCTGATGAAGATCTTCAAGTGCACAACCTATATATATGTCTTGGAGCAGAACGAAGAAAAATAATGTATACCCTATAAACCCCAGATTTCTCTCTGACGAAAATCCGTGATAGTTCTAATGAATACCCACAACCTATGTCTTAGACTGGGGTTTAAAGGGAGGATCCAATTACAAGAGTGGTTCACGTGATTTTCTTTCAAACTTGGTTCGTTCCGGTAAATTTACGCACCCATATTACTTAATAATTTTAGGTCCTTTTAGACATTTTGGAGTAAAAAGTTGGTAACAAAGATTGATGGTCATTTTCAGGCATAATTTTTTCATCTTTACGCTACATTACGCTACATTACGCATCATTACGCATCATTACGCTACATTACGCATCATTACTGTTTTAAGGCAGACCCACCTTGTTAGACTTTAATCTTGTCTCAGACATCAAAGTCTAGTGCAATGCGAATTTTACCTTGCCAGATTCTCCTTGGTAAAAGATTGATTACAGCTGCAGTCATGAAATGTTTATTGTTTTTTCTGTACCCCTTACTGACCACATACTAATAAGGCAAACTGGCATTTTAGTCAGAGTTCACTGTGCTACACACACTTGTTCATTCATTTCAAAATTCAATCAGCTATAGTTTTGAACAAAAAATCACAATGCAGAAAAAAGTGTTTTTTGTTTGTTGTTTTTTTGTTTGTTTTTTTTTTTTGTACAAAATAAAATATGTATACATTACGTTAACACAACCATGCAACATAGTGCATTTTTCACATCTCTTAATTGGTTCCTTTTCTGATGAAAAAAAAAAATCTGTGATCTTTTTCTTTTCTTTTTTTTTTTTTTTTTTTTTTTTTCACTGCAAGCATAGGTTGTGGGTGCCCGTTAGAACCGCCTCGCCGAGGTGGTTCTAACGAGTACTCACAACCTATGCCTTTAAGCAGAAATAAGGGAAATAATATATACCCCTTTAAACCACAGTTTTACCATATAAAAGTGGGTTTTAAGGGGGTCAAAAATATAGAGGCATGTCTACGTGATGATTAAATTGAAAACTTTTATGAAAATGGAAATTGACTGAATAATATAGTACAAGCTCAGATCAGCATCTTACCTTTGCATGAAGACAGGCACTTTCATATTTATAGGAGACATTATTTTAATGTTTAGATGACAAGTTAGAAGTTTCGTTTCAAACATACCATGTGTACAACAGAACCAAAGATCAATGTCATGGATCTTAGAACCCACAACCTGTTTTACACCGCTGAGTCACTTCTATCAAGTACCCAAAATTTATGCTTACATCAGAAATATTTCTGTTCCAATCATAAATAGAATCTTAGAACCGCCTCATTGAGATGGTACTAAGAAGTACCCACAATCCACTCTTCAGGAAGAAATAAAGGAACTAATGTTATTTCTGTTTCAAACATAGGTTTTGTTTACTTGTTAGAATCGACTCAATGAGACAGTTCTTACAAATACCAAAATAAATGTTATAACCAATAATGTTATTTATGTTCCAAACATAGATTATGTGTACGTAGTAGAACTTACTTAATGAGATGGTTCTCACTAATTCCACAATAAATGTTAGGAGCATAAGGTAGTTTAGGTCGTAGTACCAAAGCGTTAATCCAAAATCATTAGTCCATAGACAAAATGGCAAATATCAATGTTCAGATCAACAGACATGGACTCCAGAAGAGTGTAATCAGGCTTATTGGCAATAAGGAAAAATAGTGTTATTTCTGTTCCAAACATACCGCAGAATGTACAATGGTAAAACCGCCTCATTGAGAATGATTCTAGCAAGTATTGGACCAGAAAAAAAAATAATGTTATTTCTGTTCGAAACATAGATTTGTCCGTTACGAATACACGCCAATTCAAATAAATTGAAAACTTTACCACTAGAAAAAAAAAATTGAATTTTCAGATTTTTTTTCTTCATATTTTTCATAATCTTGCTAACTAGAAAAAGTGTCAATAGGACATGGATGCGCCCTCCAAAATGCCATTCAGAAAAAAGGTTTATATGAAATTGTAACAGGTATAGCGTGAAGTTATTATTAAGGTAGATATCATTTTCAAGAGAACAAGAGTTGTCTTCCTTGATCATGACACATCATCTCAATGCCGTGCATGTACCTGTAAAGTTTCATAAATATATTCCATACGGTTTAGGAGTTATGGCTCGGACACAGTTTACTATAAGGAACTAAATCAAAGGCAGATAATTAAAAAAAAAAAAAGCAAGAGTTGTCTTCCTTGTTCATGACAATCATCTCAATGCCATGCATGCATCTGTAAAGTTTCATAAATATATTCCGTACGGTTTAGGAGTTTTGGCCCGGACACAGTTTACTATAAGGAACTAAGTCAAGGGCAGATAATTCAAAAAACCAAAAAAGCAAGGGTTGTCTTCCTTGATCATGACACATCGTCTGAATGCCAAGCATGCACCTGTAAAGTTTCACAAATATATTCCATACGGTTTAGGAGTTATGGCCCGGACACAGTTTACTATAAGGAACTAAGTCAAAGGCAGATAATTCAAAAACCAAAAAAAAGCAAGAGTTGTCTTCTTTGTTCATGACACATCGTCTCAATGCCATGCATGGATCTGTAAAGTTTCATAAATATATTCCGTACGGTCTAGGAGTTTTGGCCCGGACACAGTTTACTATAAGGAACTACGTCAAGAGCAGATAATTCAAAAACCAAAAAAGCAAGGGTTGTCTTCCTTGACGATGACACATCGACTGAATGCCAAGCATACACCTGTAAAGTTTCACAAATATATTCCATACGGTTTAGGAGTTATGGCCCGGACACGAAGTGGGTCGGACGGATGCACATAAGGACTTGCTGACATACGTACGGACGGACGGACAGGAGTAACACTTAATGCCCTTCCGCGATTCTTTGAATAGGCGGGACATAAACATTTAGAATCTGGGAAACTTATAAGAATTGCCTTGCCAAGGCGGTTCTAATCTATGTAATGTATACCAAATGTAAACTAGTTTTAATATATAGAAGTGGGGTTTAAGAGATAACCCTTTCTAGAATTTATTTAAGGGAGAAAACTTATATAGGCTTGTTTCCGTGATGTATAATTTTTGTTAGAAAAACCTAAAACTGTTGAGGTGGTTCTACCAAGTACCCACAATCTATGTTTGGAGCAGGAATGAGAAACAAGAGAACCAAGCTGGTCCTGTATCGCTCACCTGAGCTAACAGATTCAACGTTTCAGGAAGTGCCAACCTTTACTGAAAGATTAATGGAAGGACATGGCGACGACAGGGTAAGCAATTTCTGCAAATCAAGTAGAATGTAACTGTGATAAATAGGCTGACCTCACCAGTTTTCAAACTCATTCAAGCTTTTATTCCTGACTTGCTAAGAAGATCCGATATAAACTGATGGGGCTATGGTGATGACAAGTTAAAAAATAAGCAATTAACTGCTGCAATCAAAGGGATGTTACTCTGTGACAAATAGGCAAACCTCACGAGTTTTCAAACTCCTCCAAGCTTTTCTGCCTGACTTATTTGTTTGTAAGTTTCATGAAGATCCAATCAAAACTGAAGGGGCAGCAGTGCTAACGAGGTCAAAAATAGGCATTTTTAAGCAATCAAAGGCACGTAACTCTATGATAAATATGCCGACTTCGCCAGTATTCAAACTCTTCCAAGGTTTTATTCCCAGCCACCTTACATATAAGTTTCAGAAAGATCCGATCAAAACTGAAGGGGCTACCGTGATGACAAAGTCAAAATTTGGCATTTTTAGCAATCAAAGTGATGTAACTCTAAAATAAATGGGCCGACTTGGCCAGTTTTCGAACTCATCCGAGTTTTCATCCCAGCCACCTTACATATAAGTTTCAGAAAAATCCGATCAAAACTGAAGGGGCTACGGTGATGACAAGGTCAAAAACCAACATTTTCAGCCATCAAAGGGACATAAGTCTACGATAAATGGACTGAATTGGCCTGTTTTCGAACTCATCCAAGATTTTATCCCCAGCCACCTTACATATAAGTTTCAGAACGATCCGATCAAAAGGGGCTATGGTAATGACAAGGTAAAAAATCGGCAATTTCAGCAATCAAAGGGACGTAAATCTATGATAAATGGGCCAACTTGGCCGGTATTCGAACTCATCCTAGGTTTTATCCCCAGTCAGCTTACATATAAGTTTCAGAAAGATCCGATCAAAACTGAAGGGGCTACGGTGATGACAAGGTCAAACATCAACATTTTCAGCAATCAAAGGGACATAACTATATAGTAAATGGGGCGACTTGGCCGGTTTTCTAACTCATCCGAGGTTTTATCCCCAGCCACCTTACATATAAGTTTCAGAAAGATCCGATCAAAACTGAAAGGGCTACGGCGATAACAAGGTCAAAAATCGGCATTTTCAGCAATCAAAGGGACGTTACTCTGTGATAAATGGACCAACTTGGCTGGTTTTCGAACTTATCTGAGATTTTATCCCCAGCCACTTTACATATAAGTTTCAGAAATATTCGATCAAAACTGAAAGGGCTACGGTGATGACAATGTCAAAAATAAGCATTTTCAGCAATCAAAGGGATGTTACTCTACGATAAATTGGCCGACTTGGTCGGTTTTCGAACTCACCCGAGATTTTATTCCCAGTCACCCTACATATAAGTTTCAGAAAGATCCGACCAAAACTGAAGGGGCTACGCTGATGACAAGGTCAAAAATCGTCATTTTCAGCAATCAAAGGGACGTAACTCTATGATAAATGGGCCGACATGGCCGGTTTTCGAACTCATCCAAGGATTTATTCCCAGCCACCTTATATATAAGTTTAAGAAAGATCCGACCAAAACTGAAGGGCTACGGTGATGACAAACATTTTCCCATTGTAAGTCTATTGGACCTTGTGATTGCCATAGCAATCAAAGTTTTCATGCGATTTCAAAAACAAGCTTTTATTCCTGACTTGCTAAGAAGATCCGATATAAACTGATGGGGCAATGGTTTCAGGAAGTGCCAACCTTTACTGAAGGAATAATGGAAGGTCATGGTGATGACAGGGTAAGCAATTTCTGCAAATCAAGTAGAATGTAACTCTAATGATAAATAGGCTGACCTCACCAGTTTTCAAACTCATTCAAGCTTTTATTCCTGACTTGTTAAGAAGATTCGATATAAACTGATGGGGCTAGCTATGGTGATGACAAGTTCAAAAATAAGCAATTAACTGCTGCAATCAAAGGGATGTTACTCTGTGACAAATAGGCAAACCTCACGAGTTTTCAAACTCCTCTGAGCTTTTCTGCCTGACTTATTTGTGTGTTAGTTTCATGAAGATCTGATCAAAACTGAAGGGACAGCAGTGCCAACAAGGTCGAAAATAGGCATTTTTAAGCAATCAAAGGCACGTAACTCTACAATAAATATGCCGACTTGGCCAGTATTCAAACTCATCCAAGGCTTTATTTCCAGCCACCTTACATATACGTTTCAGAAAGATTTGATCAAAACTGAAGGGGCTACGGTGATGACAAGGTCAAAATTTGGCATTTTTAGCAATCAAAGGGATGTTACTCTAAGATAAATGGGCCGACTTGGCCAGTTTTTGAACTCATCCGAGGTTTCATCCCCAGCCACCTTACATTTAAGTTTCAGAAAGATCCGATTAAAACTGAAGGGGCTATGGTGAGGACAAAGTAAATAATTGGCATTTTCAGCAATCAAAGGGACGTAAATCTATGATAAATGGGCCAACTTGGCCGGTATTCAAACTCATCCTAGGTTTAATCCCCAGTCACTTTACCTATAAGTTTCAGAAAGATCTGATCAAAACTGAAGGGGCTACCATGATGACTAGGTCAAAAATCGGCATTTTCAGCAATCAAAGGGATATAACTCTATGATAAATGGGCCGACTTGGCCGGTTTTCAAACTCATCCAAGGTTTAATCCCCAGCCACCTTAAATATAAATTTCAGAAAGATCGGATCAAAACTGAAGGGGCTACCATGATGACAAGGTCAAAAATTCGCATTTTCAGCAATCAGAGGGACGTAACTCTATGACAAATGGGCCGACTTGGCCGGGTTTCGAACTCATCCGAGGTTTTATCCCCATATAAGTTTCAGGAAGATCCGAGCAAAACTGAAGGGGCTACCGTGATGACAAGGTCAAAAATCAGCATTTTCAGCAATCAACGGGATGTAACTCTATGATAAATGGGCCGACTCAGCCGGTTTTCAAACTAATCCGAGGTTTTATCCCCAGCCACCTTACACCTTACAGAAAGATCTGAACAAAACTGAAGGGGTTGCGGTGATGACAAGTTCGAAAATCGGCATTTTCAGCAATCAAAGGGAAGTAACACTATGTTAAATGGGCGGACTTGGCCGGTTTTCGAACTCATCCAGGGTTTTATCCCCAGCCATCTTACATATAAGTTTCAGAAAGATCCGATCAAAACTGAAGGGGCTACCGTGATGACAAGGTCAAAAATCGGCATTTTTCAGCAATCAAGGTACGTCACTCAATGATAAATGGGCCGACTAGGCTGGTATTTGAATTCGTCCGAGTTTTTATCCCCAGCCACCTTACATATAAGTTTCAGAAAGATCCGATCAAAACTGAAGTGCTACGGTGATGACAAGGTCAAAAATCGGCAATTTCAGCAATCAAAGGGACGTAACTCTATGATAAATGGGGCGACTTGGCCGGTTTTCGAACTCATCCAAGGCTTTTTACCCCGCCACCTTACATATATGTTTCAGAAAGATCCGATCAAAACTGAAGGGGCTACAGGGATGACAAAGTCGAAAATCGGCGTTTTCATTAATCAAAGGGACGTAACTCTATGATAAATTGGTGGACTAGGCCGGTTCTCGAACTCATCTGAGGTTTTATCCCCAGCCACCTTACATATAAGTTTCAGTAAGATCCAATCAAAACTGAAGGGGCTACGGTGATTGACAAGGTCAAAAATTGGCATTTTCAGCAATCAAAGGGACGTAACTCTATGATAAATGGGCCGACTTGGCCGGTTTTCGAACTACTCCGAGTTTTTATATCCAGCCACCTTACATAATATTAAAAGTTGTTGAAAGATCCGATCAAAACTGAAGGCGCTACGGTGATGACAAGAATTTTCCCATAGTAAGTCTATGGGACCTTGTGGTTGCCATAGGAACCAAAGTTTTAGAGCTATTTGAAAAAAAGTTTATGTCATCAATGCCCCACCAGAGACATGCTACAGATGAGAAATGATTGAGATTAGCCTGCAGGATACAGAGATATAGATGTTCAAAAGTGTGGACGGACGACGGACGGACGGACGACGGACGACAGAGGACCCACTATACTATAAGCTCCCCTGGAGCCTTCGGCCCAGGTGAGCTAAAATGATGTTATTTTTGTTCCAAATACAGTTTTTTATAATAATTGGAACGGGCCTCCGTGGCCAAGTGGATAAGAGCGCTGACTCTTTATCATTAGGTCTTTCATCGCTGTGGGTTAGAGCCTTGCTCGGGTCACATATGAGATGCCAAGTTCTGCAACGGAAGGTCAGATCATGTTTTCTTTTTTATCGGGGTACTCTGCTTTTTGCCCCCACCCACCCTCTGATTAACGATCGGCTGGATATGAGTGAAATAATCTTGAAAGGGCCGTAACCCTTCCCCTCCACCAAATGATAATGATAATTAGAACCGTCTGATTGAGCTGTTTGGAGCAGAAAAAAGGAAAATAATGTTATTCAGTTGGTTTACATTACACAGATGCAATTATCTCAGTATATTAAATATTTATATAAATCTGAAAACATAATTTTTTCACATGTTAAAAACTATATTGCTATCAATATGCTACATATCCTATATATACAGAGACTACTAAGATTACTTCTAAAATGCTGATGTGTAAATATGCCTGAAACTCAGAACCCCTTTTTTCAGAATACTGCTATGTAAACAATCACTGCAGAAACCATAATTTTAAACACCTGTGGAATCAGATAAGGGTCATTAAGAAAGCAATAAATGCCAATCACTTCTGGGAGTCCATTTCGTATTGTACTAGTCGGATATCTTCCCAAGATAAAACAAGTTGCTATCAGAGAGGGCAAAACAAGTAAAAAGAAATATAGAAGAATATTACTAATTAACTTTAAAATATGATATCCGACTAGTAGTAGGTAGGTGAGTTCCATCCATACAAGTTCAACCCCTTGTGCTACGACCCCGGACCAAAACCCAGAGATTACTACCAGAAGCACCCACAAAGGCTAGATAGTCTGTTACGGTGTTCCAGTTATGTGAGATCTGTATCTGTAGTTCTCACATAACTGGAACACCGTAACAGACTATCTACCTATGCACCTTTTATCTGTATCTGTTGCTAAAAGGGGTAGGACCTTGTATGGCATAGATTTGGTGCAGTGGCAGCGCATCGGATTTGTGATCGAGAGGTTGCGGGTTCGATCCTCACGCTGGCCAAAGTGTTGTGTCTTTGCGCAAGGTACTTCATCCACGTGTCTTAAAAAAGTACTGATTACCACCCAGGAAGTCCTGCTCGTAATGCTCAGATGTGTGCGAGTAGCAGTAATAGGAGAAAGAAAGAAGAAAAAAAGATACACTGGAGAGAGATAGCAATGTTAGTAACACTGATGGAGGGCAGCCTTGAAACCCTCAGTTGTCTCTGCATGCACGATATCATTATCAAGCTAGTTCCACTCCATTATAATCCTAATAAAGAAAAAAATCATGAACTGCTCAGTTTTAGCTGTCTCACCTACAAAACAGTTATCTGCTTTTCAAAAATGTTAGTTCACATCCTGGTGTATGAATGTCATTTGACGTGTCATCAGTAACAATTCTTATCCTGATTCACAAAGTTTTTTTTTATATTTCTTAGCCATTATCTGTCTTTTTGGCGAATGGGTTTAAGAAAATCTTCAAGCGGTATAGGCGGGACCTGAGTTCATGGAGGTTCCACTGACGGGAAGATCGGCTCCATTCATGGATAATATTGTCGTGTCAGCTGCAGGAGTGATCAAGTTACTTCAAGGCTTAAACCCCACTAAAACCTTAGGACCTGATGAGCTTCATCCTAGAGTCCTGAAGGAACTAGCAAATGAGTTAGGTGCAGTTTTTGCACACCTGTTTCAACAGTCTCTTGAATCGGGTGATATCCTCAAAGAATGGCTCCTAGCGAACATTTGTCCACTCTTCAAAAAAGGAGATAGGCTCTTGCCCGTAATTATTGCCTGTGTCTCTGACTTGTGTTCTATGTAAATTGCTTGAACATATAATCTGCTCAAACATCATGGCCAACTTGTATCAATATAAACTTTTGTAAGACAGACAACACTTGCATTTAGGAAAAGGCATAGTTTTGAAAATCAGTACGTTGAGCACAGTTATTAATGATTAATGATTGGGCAAAAACCTTGGACAAAGGGAGACATATGGACATATATATTCTGGACTTCGAGAAGGCTTTTAACTGTCACCCAACCACATGCGCTACTTAAATCTAAGTTATTTGGTTATGGAATTGGGGGTGGGGGACTCGCAAATGGATAGATTCCTTTCCGCCGACATTGACTCAGAAATAAGACTTTCGCAGATGACTGTGTTTGCTACCGGGAAATAAGAGATACAGATGACTTACTGAAACTTCAGAATGATACAGATATATGACGATGTCGAACACGAAAATGGGGCATGAGATTTCAGCCCGTTAAATACAATACACATGTATTACGAAGATATCTAGGAAGAGAAATGCTTCTTACACCTTAGAGGGAAGGTTCCTCGAGAATGTGGATCCCATTAAATACCTTGGTGTGACAATTACACACAATTTGAGATGGAATACACATATTAGCAACATGTGTACCAAGGCGAGAAGAACGCTGGGTTTCCTGAGGCGAAATCTTCACCAGTGTTCTCAGGATGTAAAAGAGATATGAGGTAAACATCATTTTGTTTTATGCTGATATAAAAGACTTGTTTGCCGTCATTGAGGCGGTTCAAATGAGCACCACAATCTATGTTGAAAGTACATGTAGAAATAATAAAGATATCATTTTACCTAATATTTTTTTTTCATTTCTGACACCATGTTGGACGCCATTATTTCTCGAGGACATGTTTTCCTAATGTGAGGCGTTTCGGACCCCTATACAAGAGCTGAAATTTACAAAGATACTTTCTTCCCACAGACCATTTAAGATTGGATTGCCCTACCAGATTCGATCATTTCCACTGCTGAAGGTGCTGAGGATGTTTACCTCTCTGGTGAGAGTTAGGGACTAACTCCCCATACCAGTGGTCCTTGTGGATGAATGTCATTTGACGTACCACCAGTAACAGTTCTGATTCTGATTCTGACATTATTGCAGTCAGTTTTATCACACACTGAAGTTATTTATACTTCACGAGATAAGATAGGCCACGGTGCGTACAATCATAGGTATAACGAAAAGACGCCTATACACATACATTGTAACCTTTATCGCCGAAAACAAAATGAAAAATTTTAGATGTAAAATTGTGATATTTTTCTTATTTCTGCTAAAAATAACGAGTTCCCACAATCTATATTTTAAACCAGAAATAAGAAAAATAAGGTTTACCCCTGCAACCTCAGTTTTACTATACAAAAGTGAGGTTAAGGGAGGTCAAAATTAATTCGTGATGTACCAATTAAAGGATCGGACCGGCTCGGATCTAATTACCGGATTGGACCATATTTGGGCTATTTTTCTTCAGTTGTTTTACTTTTCTTTATAGTTTTATCTATTTTTATTATTCCTTTCCTTTTTTTGTAAACCCGGTTTTACTATAGGTTTTACTATAAAAAAGTTGGTTTAAGAGGGTCAAAATTATAAAGGCCTACTTTCGTGATGTAAAATTGAGTGCAAACCAAGATCTGATGCTGCACGCACAATACTCAATTTATTCATTTAATCATTGTTTGGGTTTCTCGTTTTTTTTCCAGTATGCTATGTCTGTTTTGGTCGATGTCTTCGTTATTGTTGTTGTTTGTTTGTCCATTGATAACCAATCTGAAATGATTGAAGCTTTTAGCTCCACTTCTAGATATTTAGATGATTTATTAAATATTGATAATACCTATTTCGATGGTTTGATCAGTCAGATTTACCCCCAGGAACTTCAGTTAAATAAAGCAAATTCTTCTGATACCGAGGCCCCGTTTTTGGATTTACATCTATCTATTTTAGATGGGTTTGTTTCGTGCAAAATTTATGATAAACGCGATGACTTTGATTTTGAGATTGTAAATTTTCCTTTTTTAGATGGTGATGTTCCTCGTGCGCCATCATATGGCGTTTATATTTCGCAATTAATTCGATTTCTAGAGTGTGTAGTCATGTAACTGACTTCAACACTCGTAATAAATTATTAACGGCTAAACTCCTTAATCAGGACTTTTCCAGCAATTGACAATAAAGAGGTGCCACGGTGATCGTCACAGATCTGAGGGTTCCCTTTCCGTTTGAATAGGTGACTAATTCACGCATCCTTGAATTCTTGAGGGGTGGCTTCTTTTCTTCACATAATATGAACTAACTCTGTCATCTTCTTTGCAACCGGAGTACCTCCTGCTTTGTTAATCGCTGCAGGGTGTAAGCAACACCTATTGGGTGCGTACAAACACATGATCGCAACCAATCATCGCATCGGACAGAATCAGACCAGGTTTTCTGTGCTATGTTTACTTTTTCTTCAACAGTTTATTCTCTATGCACAATTGAGATAGTTATTCAGCATAAAACAAAATGATGTTTACCTCATATCTCATACCACTTAAAGTAGAAGTAAAACAAAGATCAGGAATCGATACAATTAACTTACTCCACCCATCAAAGACACCAAAGGGAAAGAAACACAAACATTAAGAGACCAGACCATAATGGAAACCTAAACAAAGGAAGGCCATAAGGACAGTTACTTTCCCACAAAATGGCCAAATGGCCATCCAAAATAAAAAGACACAAGTGATACACACAGTAAGTAACAAACAACAGCATAAATAAACCGCCACAGAAGAACCGCCTTGGAACGGTCAGTGGAAATATTTCCACTGGGGGGCTTAAATCGATTTTACGTGGCCACAATCCTCGCCCTTACTTCCGTCGCGATTTAGACAAATAATTTGTTCAGTCCGCATGAAGGCCTCCTAACTCATCAATGCAACATCTCCGTGAACACAAAAAATCAAAGAACCACAGAGGTGAGACAAAGACGAGGACTCGACAGCAAGAAACCACTGAAATGCTGGAGCAAAAGAAAACCAACAGTTAGACCCCAGTGGGCCCAACCAGAGACAGAGCATCAGGCACCAACCAACATACCAAGAATTAGATCTCTCTAATTCTCAATAAGCCTTTACGTTGGAGCCGTCATAGAATCTGAGGCCTGACCCACCGGCGTGCAATTAAAGAGGAAAGCAAAGCTGCCAACCGTGATTGGGTTAACTACCGTGCATGCAGTCTGTCGTATAACATCCATGTTGTACCCAATCTTTTTATATCGACGAATGATTTTACGAAATTGGGTGCTGAAGTCATTGCGGTTATATAGTTTTTCTGAATTTATATACTAAGTCACCATAAAATTCGGGTTCCGATAGACCTTGTTGCAGAAGAGATTTAAATAAAGAGATGCCACGGTGATCGTCACAGATCTGAGGGTTCCCTTTCCGTTTGAATAGGTGAATAATTCACGCATCCTTGAATTCTTGAGGGGTGGCTTCTTTTCTTCACATAATATGAACTAACTCTGTCATCTTAAATGCCAGGAACAGAACATTGACCTATATGTGACCTTTGTTGACCTCACCAAAGCATTTGACACACTCAGCCTTAAGGGCATTTGGAAGATCAAGGTGAAGTTTTGATTCCCAACCAAGTTCATAGCAATGGTGAGACAGTTCCACGATGATATGCTTACACGGGTCCAAAATGATGGTGAGTTTTGGGATTTATTCCTTTGTGACAAACGGTGTCAAGTACGGCTGTATACTAGCCCCAACACTGTTCAGCATGATGTTTTCTGCCATGCTCACAGGTGCTTTTAGAATGGTGACAATGGCATACCTATTAGGTATTGCTTTGATGGGAAGCTTTGCAATCTCAGAAGGTTGCACACTAAATCCAGGGTGCAAACAGAGGTGCTAGATGAGTTCCCCTTTGCTGATGAAATGGCAAAAGGTGCTCCAACAAAAGAGAAGATGCAAAAGGGTATATATCAAGTATGTGTCTCCTGTGATAGCTATGGCTTCACAATCAGCATAAAAAATACCGAGGTAGTCTACTAGCAATCACCTGGCAAGCCTTACACAGAGCCCTCCATCATAGTGAGTGGTCATAAATTGCAAGTGGTAGACAAGTTCACCTACCTTGGGTGCACATTGATGATGAAGTCAATGCCAGGATTGCTAAAGGTAGTGCAGCATTTGGCCGACAACGTGGTAGTGTCTGGGATCGGAGTGGAATCAGATTTTGAGTCTGGCTGTTGGTTTTCTTTTGCTCCGGCATTTCAGTGGTTTCTTGCTGTGAGTCCTCGCCGTTGTTTCATCTCTGTGGTTGTTTGATTTTTGTGTTCACGGAGATGTTGCGCTGGTGGGGTTGGGGGCCCTTCATGCGGACTGAACAAATTTTTTGTCTTAATCGCGGCGGAAGTAAGGGCGAGGATTGTGGCCACGTAAAATCGATTTAAGCCCCCAGTGGAATTCGTTTCTGCTGACTGTTCCAATGCGGTTCTTCTGTCGCGGTTTAATTTTTTTATGGTTTGTCTTTGGGTGTTTGTGTCGCTTATATTATTTTATTTTGGATAGCCTATTGGCCATTTTGTGGGAAAGTAACTGTCCTTTTGGCTTTCCGCTATTGATGTTTCCATTAGGATCTGTTGTTTCATGTTTCCATTTGGGTACATTTTTTTTCATTTTTGTGTTTCTTCCCCTTTGCTGTCTCTGGTGGGAGCTGTGGGTTAATTGTATCGATTTCAGATCATTGCCCCCACTTCTATTTTGACACAAAACTGAAAGTCTACAGAGCTGTGGTGCTGCCAACACTATTGTATGCGTGTGAAACATTGACAGTTTACCAATGACACACCAAAAGACTGAATCACTTCCATAAAAGCTGTCATAGAAACCTCTTAAAGATTAAGAGGCAAGACAGAATTCTAAACACGGAAGTCCTGAACACGACAGGGATGCAAGACTACATACTCTACTGAAATTAGCACAGTTAAGATGGACATGCCATGTTACCAGAATGCCCGAGGAATGTTTGCTTAAGAAAATTCTCCATGGAGAACTAGAAATGGGCAAACGCTGCCAAGGTGGCCAGAAGAAGCGCTACAAGGACACCCGCAAAGCCTCCCTCATGGACTTCAACATTCCACCAGAGTCGTGGGAACAAATTGCACATGACAGAGCAAAGTAGCGAGGTCTCACTGAAAAGAATCAGTGAACCTGAGCAGAAACGCGCACGGCGCAAAGTCAGAGCTAAGGTATCACCAACAGAGGTGTCTTCCTCTAGCCTCAGTTGCTCTTTCTGCAACAGACAGTTCAGAGCTAGAATCGGTCTCATCAGCCATCTTAGAACACACACACAGTAACATTTCTCAAATATGATTAAGATTGGACATTGTCAGTAATCACGGACGAACTGTTATTATTTTTATTAGTATCCCTTTTTTAGTCAAACCCAGTTTTGCTATACAAAAGTGAATTTAAGAGGGTCAAAATTACAAACGCCTACTTTCGTGATGTAAAATTGAGTGCAGACCAATATCAGACGCTGCACAATACTCTATGTATTCATATAATCTTTGTTTTGGTTTCTCGGTTTTTCTCTAGTATGCATTAAGCTATGCCTGTTTTGATCCGTGTTTTCTTTTGTTGCTGTTGCTGTTTGTTTTTCGGTATTTGAGTGAAGAGATGAGGTAAACATCATTTGGTTTTATGCTGAAAAATTCTTTCTCAACTGTGCACAGGAGAATTATGGTGGCATATTACTGCCATCCGAAGAACGAGATAGTACGTCGCCTTTTCCTGCTGTTATGTCGACTAACAATGTATGTCCTGATGATATATCGACTTCCGCTCATTATGATTATCGCGTCTGTATATCGTAATATTGGCTAGATGTGCCATTAATATTGTCAGCTTCATGAAACATGTTTTGCAACTATTTGTTGACATAATAATTATACCTCGACCTCCGGGCATGTAATGTAGAAAGATTTATTGTGAAAATACTATTAAATTTTCGGGACTAAACCATTTAAGTATCTCGATCGTAACTGGCAAATCATGACATGTAGAATAACCGTATGTCGAGATAATAGAAAATAAGTCGACATACAATGTTGACGGGTTTTGTTAACGTGAACAAGTCCGTGAAATGAAGACCCCCTATACCCCACTTTATATAGAGAAAACTGGGGTTTACGGGGGTATACATTATTTTTCTTATTTTTGCTCCAAGACATAGGTTGTGGGTACTCGTTAGAACCGCCTCAATGAGGCGGTTCTAACGAGCACCCACAACCTATGTTTGCAGTATTTATAAGAAAAATATCACGGATTTTCATCAGAAAAATGGCCATTTTAGAGATGTAAAAAATGCACTATGTCGCACGGGTGTGTTATCGTAATGTTGATGGCAGTACAGAGCGAAATCACAACAATCAGCCAAGTTTACTGTTAAAAGCAATAACTCAGCTAATGTCTAAGCAAGTTTTATAAGTCGCTATAGAAGCACCGTAAGTCGACTTATTATCTCAATATTTTGATGGCAGTTATATGCCACCGTAGAGAATAAACTGTCGAAGAAAAAGCTAAAATAGCACAGAAAACCTGGTCTGATTCTGTTCGACCGGTCCCGATAGCTCAGTTGGTAGAGTGTCCGCTCCGGGGAACGGGAGGTCATGGGTTCGATCCCGGGCCGCGACATACCAAAGTCGTTAAGAATGGTATTAGCTGCTTCTCGCTTGGCACTCAGATTTACGGGGTAGAGCTAGCACTGGTCGACCCAGTGTCAGGATAATGTGACTGGGTGTGGTATCATGTAATGTGTCTGGGACATGATACTTCAGTGAGGCAGCACTATAAAAATGAGCATTGAGCTCCCTGTCGCAACCAGACACCGTCGTGATATGACTGAAAAATTGTTGAAAGCGACGTTAAACCCGAATTCACACACACACACACGCACGCACGCACGCACGCACGCTCGCACTGATTCTGTCCGATCCGGTAATCGATTCCGATCCGGTGTTTGTACGCACCCGGCAGGTCATAGTATCACCCGGTTCATTTTCTTAAGTAAAAGTAAATCTTTGGACTTGGTGGGTAATATGTCGTTTGCACATAACATATTCCTTCACCTGTTTTCATGTCCATGCCATCACAGGAGCTTGAAGTGCTGTCCATGAGTAGTTCATAATAGAAGTAAAACAAAGATCAGGAATTGATACAATTAACTTACTCCACCCATAAAAGACACCAAAGGGAAAGAAATACAAACATTAAGCGACCAGACCATAATGGAAACCTAAACAAAGGAAGGCCATAAGGACAGTTACTTTCCCACAAAATGGCCATATGGCCATCCAAAATTAAAAGACACAAGTGATACACACAGTAAGTAACAAACAACAACATAAATAAATCGCCACAGAATAGCCGCCTTGGAACGGTCAGTGGAAGATTTCCACTGGGGGGCTTAAATCGATTTTACGTGGCCACAATCCTCGCCCTTACTTCCGTCGCGATTTAGACAAATAATTTGTTCAGTCCGCATGAAGGCATCCTAACTCATCAATGCAACATCTCCGTGAACACAAAAATCAAAGAACCACAGAGGTGAGACAACGGTGAGGACTCGACAGCAAGAAACCACTGAAATGCTGGAGCAAAAGAAAACCAACAGTTAAAACCAACATAAGTTTCAAAATCAAAAGTGACACTAAGCCATTTCGTAATTTTGAAATTGCAGCAGAGTCTTTATATATGGACATTTTCAATACGTTCTGATGGACCAAACTTCAAGCTTCTGTGATGCCTTATACGTTATAAAGAAGGCATTATATGACGTCATAAATGAACATCTCCGCAATGGTATGTTCTGCTGACTGGGCCTTTTAAATAATTCGTTCAGACACTATACTTCTCATGCCGCTCGGTGTATGCGAAGTGTTTGTCTTATCAATATAGCATGTGCAGTACAGTGGCCTTGATAATACTTCAGTATATAAGAACTATAGACCGCAATTAACGCCAACTGTGGTCTGGTTGACTTTTTGTTTGTCAGATACAGCGCTTCATTTTTGTTTAAATGTTCTTATATTTGTTTTACATTTTTCTCATGTTATAATATGCAGGGATGGTCTCTTTGTGCTACTGACTACGCTGATGAAAGGACAATGCATATTTATTATGTGTAAGCCACGTTACACCCCTCCCCTCCCACCCATCTGCGTGGATAAGACAGCAGAAATCAGGGAGGCATATGACAGAGTACGGGAACTATTCGAACTTAATGTTTATTGATTCCGCTATTGATGTTTCCATTAGGGTCTAGTTGTTTCATTTTTGTGTTTCTTTCCCTTTGGTGTTTCTGATGAGAGCTGTGAGTTAATTGTATCGATTCCCGATCATTGCTTTTACTTCTATTTTTATATGGAACAGTCAATAAACCAGGATCCAAAAGACAGTCGTTAAGACTTTGGATATAACGGCGAAAACTAATCAAAGCTATATTATAGCATATAATCACGGGTACTTTGGGTGGGAAGGTGCTTATGTTAAACGTTTTCTTTAACCCTTATCCTGCTGTTCACGGCAACCCCTATCTTTGGAAACAGTGTAGATCCAGATCAGATGGCTTCTGAAGAAGCCATCTGATCAGGATCTACACTGTTTGACATTCAGTTTATGAATTTGTAAGAATTAACTGCATCAAGTAATTTGATTGGTTGATAGACAGAATTGGGTGTGGCATAAATGAATATTCAGCAAGAGAAGGGTTAATGTATTGTTGTTTAATTGTTTAACTTGTTATCCTGCTGAACACGACAACCCCTACCTTTACAAGCAGTGTAGAGCCAGAACAGATGTCTTCTGAAGCCTGAAGTTTGTTAATTGAACAAATATATATATATAGTGAAATTCCGCTATTAAGACCACCTACAATTAAGACAAAATATGCTGTTAAAAGCATATTTAGAAGGATTTAGGTACGTTTTCTTAGTGTTTCCTCTATCCGGTCTGCTCTCGTGGGAGACCACCTATGGGACTGTTCAAAAGTCTGAAAGACCACCTTTGAACAGTCCCAAAGGTGGCCTTAATATAGGAATTTTACTGTATATTATATAAAGCAATTTTATTGATGGATATTCAGCAAAAGGCGTGGCTTAATTAATTTATGCAGCAGGATAAGAGTTAATGTGATTGTTGCATACGTATTCCCTGACTTCGTATTCTCCCTTATTGACCACCTCGTCTATCTTGGAGCACGTTCTCTTCTGGGACGTGAAGATGAGCTCGATTGTGCACGGTCTCATCTCTATGCTCGCCGACAGTGACGCTCGGCGCACAGTATTTGCATGACACTTGTAATTATGTCAACATGTTTGTCTTAGGTGCATGTGTAAACAATGAAACAAAAGTTGAATCAAAATAGTCTAATAAGGAAACAAGCGGTACTACTAGTGGCTTTGAACAACGCATAATTGATCAATAACTTTAAAATTAATTTAAAAATAGAAGTCTAAGGATCAATGTACTGCATATTTTGGTGACAAAATATAGACTAAAAGAAAAAATGATATATATACGTACGGATCGAGATTGCCAACCAACGATACATTATTCAAACTGCCGATAAATCTTGCAGTTTCCATATTCGTCCAGTGCTCATGAATCATCTGAAAAGTAGCCACTGCCGAATGCACAAGGTTTCAAATACATGTATCTAGAAACTAAACCAAATGTGTTGCCTTTATGGAAAATCCTATCGCCTGCTAGTTGAAACTCACACCAAGGTACTTACCGACCATGTACATCCTGTATGTAATCAGTGTAGGGCCTGGCGATACTGCTCGCCCGAGTCTACACTGTTTCGTATGTACAGTGAAATTCCGCTATTAAGACCACCTAAAATTTAGACTAATTCTGGTTTTAAAGGCTTATTTTGAAGGCGCTACTTAACTTTTATTTATGAGTTCTGCTCACAGTGTGCTCTCGTCATGGAAATGCATGCAATGTAAATGCGTCGCTATGACAAAAAAATAAGCCACCAAAACACCTGCATCTCTGCCATTCCCGAACATAAAATGCAGAACAGTCTGTGCAGCCACGCATATCTAAAGGACTTTCAACTCTCCTGTTGGTCTGCGTAGCCGAATAGCCCTGTTTGTGGGTTACCTGGTCGCGAACCCACAAGTTTTCTCATGGCAAGGCTTGTGTGTGACATGCGCAAAGTACAGCAAAATTCCTACATTAAGACCACATTTGGGACTGTTCAAAAGTGGTCTTTAGGACCGTTTTTGAACTTTCCCAAAGGTGGTCTTCCACTAGAGCACACTGAATGTAGAAAACACAAAGAAAATGTACATGAAGCCTCCTAAATATGCTTTTAAAATCATATGTTGGCTTGATTTTAGTGGTCTTACATTACGAAAACACGCCTATTTAAATATACAGAAAATTTAAGCACCAAAAAATGAACATTTCCTGATAAAGCATTCTGATCCTTTTTCATACTTCTGCCGAAAACATAGATTGTTGGCACCTGAGGCGGTTCTAACGAGTACCCACAATCTGTATTTCCGAGCAGAAATACGAAAAATGACGTATACCCTTGTAAACCCCAGTTTTACAATATAAAAGTGGGGTTTTAAGGGGGTCAACATTATATAGGCGTGTTTTCGTGATGATAGCGGAATTTCACTATGCAATTTTAATGCGTGACTTGCCGAAATACAATATGAAATAAAACCAGAAATAGGATATGGATATAATGAAAAAGAAAACCTGTCAGAAAAATACTATACCCATATAAAGTCCCAGCTGAATAAAGGATTGCATCACTTGTGCCCGGACTTTCGCGTAAACTGAGACTTGAAACCGCGCTGGTTCTTTTGTCATAAGATGCTTCAGGAACACACGTTATTTCCGATTCGATTGTAGAGGTCATTTTGACTGACTGCTGGGCATGATAAGCATTACAAAAATATAATTTTATCTGCATGCGCGTGAGTTTGACTTAATTTTATCAACAATATTTGTTTTCATCCGAATGCAAAGGATGCCCTAACATGTATAAGGTACTATACGCGTAGGCAACGTCCTATCAGAGTCAACATTGACACGGAATTGTGTGAAAACACGAGCACAGTGAGAAATAAGAAGAAAAAAGCTGCCATTTTGCGGTTTGGTCACAAAGAAACCGTTTGAAGAACGCATGATAATTGCCTCATTCTACCTCCAGGAGCGTCGTAAAACCAAAGCACTGAAAGTACTGATGGGGCGACTGTCTCTGGGTGCTGCGAAAATAGTCCTGAACTTAGAATTTTCGTTCAACCCTTAAATTCCAGTATTTTAAGTGTAGGCCTGATCAGAGGCTGTGTTATGTGGCGCTTTGTGGCGCTGTGTGGCGTCTGTTTAGGTATCTAATTACGGCTCGCTAATGCACCAGTCAGGAGCCCAGTACAAGTTCTTGATGTTGCATTGGTAGCATTTTGAAGGTTATCCAGTTAATAATGCCATCAGTCAGTCCGTTCGTTACGCTTTAAGTACCTAGGTAAACTACAGAATGTCTTGAGCTAGGATCTTGAAATTTCATATATGGCATGAGCATGAAAAATAAGCGGCCCGTATTGTTTTTCTTTTCCGTCGGTAGTTAACCCAATCACGGTTGACAACTTTGCTCCCTCTTTAATTGCACGCCGGTGGGTCAGGCCTAAGATTCTACGATGGTTCCAGCGTAAAGGCTCACTAAGAATTAGAGCGTTTCTAATTTTATGTAATGTTGGTTGGTGCCTGATGCTTTGTCTCTGGTCGGGCCCATCGGAGTGTAACTAATGGTCTTCTTTTGCGTTCGAGTCCTCTCGTTGTTTCATCTTTGTGGTTGTTTGATTTTTGTGTTCACTGATGAGTTAGGAGGCCTTCATGCGGACTGAACAAATTATTTGTCTAAATTACGAGGCAAATAAGGGCGATGAATGTGGCCACGTAAAATCGATTTAAGCCCCCAAGTGGATTTCGTTTAACTGACCGGTCCAAGGCGGTTCTTCTGTCGCGGTTAATTTTTGCTATGGATTGTTTTTGAGTGTGTGTATCGCTTATAATATTTTGGTTTGGATGTCAGTGTCGACATCTCGTTGGAAAGTAACTGTCCTTTTGGCTTTCCGCTATTGATGTTTCCATAAGGGTCCAGTTGTTTCATGTTTGTGCTTCTTTCCCTTTGGTGTCTCTGATGTGAGCTGTTGGTGAATTGTGCCGATTCCTGATCATTGCATTTTCTATTTTCCACGAGAAGCAATGTAAGTTCTTATGACAATCAATAGCTAAACCAATACTACCAAAGTTTAAAATGTGGTGGTTCTGTAACATTTCCATTTCATGCTATTTGATTGGCATTACGCAAACAAGCCTATACAAATACATTGCCACCTTTATCGCCAAAAAAATGAAAATTTTAAAATGAAAAAAATGTGATATTTTTCTTATTTCTGCCCAAAATATAGACTGTGGGTACTCGTTAGAACCGCCTCGATGAGGCGGTTCTAAAGAGTACCTCAATCTATATTTTAGAGCAGAAATAAGAAAAATAAGGTTTACCCTTGAAAAACCCCAGTTTTACTACATAAAAGTGGGGTTCAAGGGGGTCAAAATTATATAGGCGTGTTTTCGTGATGTTTGTACAGAGCAATGTATTGTTGAAAAGCTTTTTCCAAAAAATTAACACATTAAAAGTAGAAAGTTAAAAGGAACGTTTTCCCCACAAAATGGCCAAACGGCTATCCGAAAAAGTACATAGTGTAGTGGTTACACTACTCGCTTTGTAAACCAGGGGTCGCAGGATCGATCCCTGGCTTCTGCAGACTTTCGGACGAGTCTTTAAACCGAGGTCCCGTCTCGTATGACAGCTGTTGGCGGGACGTAAAACTCAATCACTCACTCCAAAGTTGTTCAAATTGAAGCCTTGGGGTCAAAAATGGCCCGGCGTCGGGGTCCCATGTTTTATATAGACCCATATAGGGTAAAATAGTTTAAACTCTTCTTGTCTGTAACCAGACGAATCAGGTATTTGGTATTGGCTTCAAATAGTGGACCACTACCAAAGCTGTTCAAATTATTGCCCCGGGCTAAAAATGGCCCTGCCCCAGGGTCACATGTTTTGCAGCGACACATATATGTAAAACATTAAAAAATCTTTTTGTCTGAAACCAGAAGGCCTAAGTCTTTGTTGATATTTGGAATGTAGCTTCATCTAGTAGAGCTCTACCAAGGCTGTTCAAATTATAGGCTGGGGCCGCCCCAAGGGTCACATGTTTTGGAGAGACACATATAGAAAAAAACGTTCAAATGCTTCTTGTCTGAAACGAGGTGTGGGCCTTTGCTATTTTGGTATGTAATTTCATCTGGTAGACCTTTGACAAAATTGCTCAAATTATAGCACTGGGATCAAAAATGGCACCACCCCAGAGTCACACGTTTTACATACACCCATGTATTTATATACGTAAAACATTTAAAACTCATATTATCGGAAATCATAAAGCCTAGATAGATGTTTGGTTTTTAGTTTGTAGCTTTATCTGGTGGAACTCTACTAAAGTCACTCAAATTACAGCCCTGTGGTCGCCCCGCCCCGCCACGGGAATCACATGTTTTACATACAACGATATAATTGAGCCCCGCCAAGCGAATTTGTGTCTTCGAGCATTCCGTCGTGTCAAATTTTAACTGCGCATGCCCAGCCATTCAGAGGGGGCATGGATATGGGTTTCTGTCTTAAGGTTCCTCTTGATTCACTGCTTGTATGAGCGAGCAGCGAAGGTTCTGGCGAGACTGCGCGGATGCACAGGCTCGCCTGAACCGTCGCTGCTCGTATAGGCAATAAGTACCAAAATCGCTTGACGGGGCCCATATAATTATGGATAAAACTTTGAAATCTTTTCTGGACCAGAAGGTCCAGGTCTTAGATATTTTGCATGTAGCTTCAGCTAATGGACCTCAACATAAGTAATTCAGATTGTACAGTAGCCCTGGGGTCAAAGTGGTCCCGCCATTCGGGTTTACATAGACCATTTTCCCGCGTTCCATTTTCAGTCTGGTGAACATAACATCTCGTAGCAGGCTAGCGGCATCTATATCGTCGGCATGATCATTTAGGCAAAATGGTAAAACAAACCGGCATCCGCGCAGTCAGATCAGAGTCTTCGTTTGCGCTCGAAGGATAGCTAATGACCCAGTACTCCTTGATGCAGCAAGAGAAGTCTCTGGTTAGACTATACGGATGCTCAGGCTGATCTGATTCTTCACTGGGCGCACAGGTCTTATCGTAGGTTTTGTCGTGTGCTGTCTCAAATCAATTTTCTAGAGACTGCGCTTCTTAGTGTTGAGGTTTTTCGTCTCCGTAGACACTATTAATGAGCCGGGGCACAGCATTTCCTACAATTTACATGTGCGCCCAGCGAAGAATCAGATCAGCCTTGACATCAATATAGTCGGGCCAGAGACTTCTCTTGCTGCATGAAGGAGCATTGGGCCCTTAGCTATCCTTGAAGTACACAAAGAAGACTCTGATCAGACTGCGCGGATGCGCAGACTGATATGAGTCTTCGTTGGGCGCACTTGTCTTATTGTAGGTTTTGTCATGCGCTGGCTCATTTGGATCATTTCGGAGATGTTGCTTCGGATTTTGTTGGACTTTTACCCGACATTGAGATGAAATTACATCTCAAGCCCTACCCTCAAAGAAGCCGCTAGGATTGAAGGAAGAGTCCAACTTGTACCACTTTGCCTGAGCATGCTTGGACCTTCTAAGCGGTTTACCAGTATTCGAATGTTCAGTCGGTTTCAGCTCTGTGGAGAAGCATCATGCAACCTAATCTATTTCTCCAAGCCCCGATGGTCGGGAGAGAATGTTTTATATCAACATATAGAACGTGCTGTTTCTGTTTTCTTTTCAATTTTGTTTCAGCATTTCATTCAGATAACACACCCAAGGGACATAGCCGCCCCCGCCCATAGGGGCTTTAAGAAATATATGGGCTGCAAGATGCTTCCACGCAGAGCTGAATCCGGCCCGCACACTAGTACTGGTAAACCGCTTAGAGGATCTAAGCCTGTCCAGGAACCGCGGTGCGAGGCGGACCGCCCATGCTTATAAACCCTATTGGTTTCATTGGGCGACAGGGCTTGAGATGTCATTTCATCTCAATGTTGGGTAAAAGTCCCACAAAATTGGAAGCAACGTCTCCAAAATGACCTTTACAGTGTTGACGGGGACGTTAAACCTCAAATCAAACAAAAACAAAACAAACAAACCAAGGGACATAGTGCATTTTCATATCTCCATAGCAAACGAAATTTTGTGGTATTTTTCTAATTGTAGGTGGTCATTAGACTCGCACCTCATTACGCAAACACGCCAATACAACTACATTGCCACCTTTATCACTGAAAAAAAAATGAAAATTTTAAGATGAAAAATTGTGATATTTTTCTAATTTCTGCTCAAAATATAGATTGTGGGCACTCGTTAGAACCGCCTCATCGAGGCGGTTCTAACGAGTACCCACAATCTATATTTGAGAGCAGAAATAAGAAAAATAAGGTATACCCCCGGAAACCCCAGTTTTACTATATAAAAGTGCGGTTCAAGGGGGTCAAAATTATATAGGTGTGTTTTCGTGATGTTTTAGGCGGTTCTTACAAGTATCCACGATGTATGATTTAAAGAAGAATAATAAGAATATTAACGAGTACCCACAATCTATATTTTAGAGCAGAGATAAGAAAAATAAGGTATACCCCCGGAAACCCCAGTTTTACTATATAAAAGTGCGGTTCAAGGGGGTCAAAATTATATAGGAGTGTTTTCGTGATGTTTTAGGCGGTTCTTACAAGTATCCACGATGTATGATTTAAAGAAGAATAATAAGAATATTAAATAGCCCTGTAAACCCTTTTGTTCTCTGTTTGGAGTTGGTTTAAATATGTGTTCACTACACGGACTGTCGTGGTTTATTTTTGTTATGGCTTGTCTTTGAGTGTGTGTATCGCTTATAGCCAATTGGTCATTTTGTGGGAAAGTGACTGTCATTTTTGCATTCCGCTATTGATGTTTCCATTTGGGTACATATTTTTTTCATTTTTGTGTTTCTTTCCGTTTGGTGTCTCTGATGGGAGCTGTGGGTTAATTGTATCGATTCCTGGTCATTGCCTTCACTTCTATTTTGTTAACTGATAGACGTATTTGTGGATGTGTCTGCGGCCTGTGAAGACTGATTAGACTGAACGGATCAGCAGACTGGTCTGCGTATACAATGGTTACTCATGCCAACGAAAAGTATTTCCATTAGGTATATTACATTGTTATACTGCAAAGAAATTTCCAGGCTTTTGATTGGACAGTGCAAGGGCAATTATTTTTGGAAAGGAACTCTAAGCTTTCGTTCTCATCCTATGAAGTATTATTGTATGTATAAATTTATTGCCTGTCACTGAAATTGTGAAATAAATATGTTTAAACTAATTGTTTTCCATATGTCCCGTGAGCAAAAATATATAACCCTCTCGTGCTTGTATTCGCTAAACTGCGATGTCCGCCATCTTGGATTACTGCAGTTGATGGGAAATATAAGCAACATGATTTCATGTATCACAATAATCCCAACCAATAATAGATAACTACAGACTTTCGATTATTTTTCATTCATTTGATATGTTTTTTTTTATTGTTTTCCATTATAAAATTCTAATTCCCCAAACCAGAATTTAACTTGTCCCTACGACAGTGCAAAAGACTCATAAACATAGGTCAACTCGCAATGTATTTCCTGACCGGTTTTCCCTTTCAAATACAAGTACCGAATTACAGCACGGTACTCAACTTTTGACAAAATAAATGAATAAGGTTGACTTTGAAATCAAAGAATACATATTAGAATGAAAGCCGGAAACTCGGATTTTATTGAGTTTCTTCATAAACAGCACTGTTGTCTGCAAGGCTGAATACGCCCCTCTAGCATCGATTTCAGCGGTACTCGGTTTTCAAATTACTTGCAATGTACTCGATGCACCCAAAGAAAATAAAACAAATAATCTGCACTATGGTGAAGTACGGGGAGACGTTTTATGGCCGCCACACGGCACTTAACACCTGCTGCAGTGTCGTAAAATAAATGAATAAGGTTGACTTCGGAAGCAAGCAGTTGGCAAGCTGCAAGATCCCAACATAGTGTTTTAAATTGTTTTAACCCCTTCTACTCACCTACTTTTTAACATTTTAATTATCTGTGCTCACCACACTCTCATCTTGTACTTTATCTCATTACTCATACTTTTTCAGCACTGACGGCGCACACCTGTCAAGAATGACCGTGAGGGCGTTTGACAGATAGATAGACAGATAGATAAGAGTAGGGGTTAAAATTGAAAAAGCATGTTTTCGTGACGTGCTCATAAAATACTTTTTATTGAGAATATTAAAAAATTGCCAAAAGCAACCTTTATTTTTTCCTCTTCAAGCCAAAAGCGTGACAAGCCACAGAAGACAGCACATTTCTGATCACTTGAATTTTCAAGTCTTCGGTAGATTTAATGGTAGCGGGACAACTCGGCACATAACAACACGGCCCATACAAACTCGGCACATAGCAAACTCAACCCACAATAGTTATAAAGCTTATTAAGCTGTACATTAATACGTTATTTATTATTATTATTACTATTTTATAATATTTATATTTATGCATATTAAAAAATAGTTTGTAGTTTATTTTTTGCATTGTTCTTAAATACAAATCTTAGGCTCTGAATATGACTTAATTGCTACACTAATTATCTGATTAACCAGGTGATGACTGGGAGTTATAATTCAGAAAAGCTGTGAGCATGATGTTTGGGACTCATTGTCACCCATGATTGCCCAGCCGAGCTGAACTCACAGTATTGCCTAGGTGTCTCAACGTAATGTGAAGCTGCTGTAGCCACGCCACAACGGACCAACCCGTAGACAAAAACGGTTGCATGTTCTGGCTGATACAAAAAAACTAGAAAAAAAAATCACTATCGCATTCTCCAGTAACAAGAAAATGCTGATCAATTAATAAGACATTTTTTAAGATTTATTCGCGATCAATTTAAATACACAGCTTAAATAGACGAAATTGTACTAACCAAATATATATATCTTCATGATTTATTTTTAGATATACTCTATTAAATATTGATATAAAATTTGTCTTTTTAAGTCTTATAGCTCTATTTAGTTGGTCCCTATTTCACAGGTAACTTTAATTTGATTGTTTGTTTGGTTGTGTTATTATCATACCCAAGTGAACAATAGATAATTGGCCCAGTCAGCTAATTATGTGCCGAGTTTGTATAGGCCGAGTTGGTCATGTGCCGAGTTTGCAATGTGCCGAGTTTGTTATGTGCCAAGTTTGTCATGTGCCGAGTTTGCTCTGTGCCGTGTTGTCCCAGAATCGGCGAAGGGTCTCTTCATGACTAAATGAGGAGTCTTCACTATTAAAAGCTGAACATTTGGAAATTCAAGTGATCTCATTATGAAAACACGCCTATACAAATACATTATAAACTTTACCCACAATAAAAGAAAATTTTAAGATGAAAAATGGTTATATATAAGAGCAGAAATAAGAAACCCTGTAAACCCCAGTTTTACTGTATAAAAGTGGGATTCAATGGGGTAAAAATTATGTAGGCGTGTTTCCGTGATGTGATTGGTTTATTATCTAGGGCAAACACTACCCGGCAGGCACACGGCGCTAGGGCAACATGCAATAACTTAGATTTGACGTTGCATAAACCTCGTGGCGTTGTACCGACGTTGATGTGACCTCACAGCTACGTCATGTGCCGGCTGGGTATGTTGGGTCGGTTTTGGGGAGGTATTTTATTTTATTTTTTACGACCATTTCAAGATTATTTTGCTTATATCGAGCCTATCGTTAATCAGAGGTGGGCGAAAACCGGAGTAACTGGAGAAAAACCACCTGAATCAGAATCAGAATTGTTACTGATGACACGTCAAATGACATTCATACACCAGCACATGTGATATGGGAAGTTCGTCCCTAGCTCTAACCAAACAGTTAAACTTAGCTACACAATCCTCAGCACCTTCAGCCGTCGAAATAACCGAATCGGGAAGGGCATTCCAATATCTAATGGTTCGGGGGGGGGGGGGGAGGAAAGAACGATTCTTTATAAATGTCAGTTTTTGCAGTAAGGGTCTGAAACGTCATTGAATGCTGCTTTCTACAGTGCCTAGCTGGGGGAACAAGGACATCTGTTGGAATGCTGGCAGCACCCTTTAGACCTTTGTATAAGAGTATGAGCCTACTGTCTCTTCTCCTTTTCTTGAGAACTCCCATCTTTATTTTCCTAGAATTCCAGTCATGCTCCCAGTTTCAAAGCAGTAACTGCTTGTTACAAATCTAGCGGCTCTGTTCTGAACTTTTTCAATTTCTTCATTAAGGACCACTCCGCTTGGGTCCCAGATGCAACTACCATATTCCAAGATTTGGGCGAATAAGTCCCTTTTATGCTGTCTCTTTTGTTAAAGTATGACCAGTGTCCGATGAAACACATTGAATAAGACTCTGTATAAATACGTTGGGTTTATTGTTTGAGTGCTAACTTACAAATGGTATGGTATCAGAGAGGCATGCAGTATATATGTACTGTAGGCAATGAGTGTAGCTATTAAGGTGTTAGGGTGCCCAATGGTACAGAGTCAAGTCCCATACTGTAACATCTCCCCTTTTTATAAAAATAGCAAATACGGTCCATTTCTACTTTGCTGTGACACGTCCAAAGTCTCTCAGGTCACTATATTTCTAAAATGTCATATCAGCAATACCATGATTTGGTAACCATCAGAATAAGAATTCCTGTTGATAACATCCGACAGCTGTAGAGAGATTTGTTATTTCAGTCCCTGTAATGCTGTATCAAGATACTGTAGTTCAGTAACATCTCAATTATGTTTTTATGACTCCACCTCATAGTTTATCAGATTATGGGAGAGGAGTGTCCTTGTTTCGTGTTTTCACATCACACCAATTAGTTTGTAACTATTTTCCCAAAGTTTTTCTCACAGAATAATGTCTGAGAAAAAAAAAACATAGATTACATATACCATGCACAACATGACAAATAGTACCATTATACTTGTACACATGTTGCTAATGTGTGTATTCCATCTTAAATCGTGAGTGATTGTTACACCAAGGTATTTAATGGAATTCACATATTCGAGGACCGTTCCCTCTAAGGTGTATGAAGCCTCAATTTTATTTATTCTCTTCCTTGTTATCTGCATAATATTGCATTTAACTGGTTGAAATCCCATGCCCTATTTTCGTGCCCAACATCCTAATCTATCTATATCCTTCTGAAGTTTCATTGAGTCCTCAGTATCTCTGATTTCAAGAAAGCAAACACAGTCGTCTGCGACAGTGTTATTCTTTTTTTAATTTTATTTTTTCTTCTTTTTTTTCTCCTATTACTGCTACTCGCTCACATCTGAGCATTACGAGCAAGATTTCCTGGGTGGAAACCAGTACTTTTTTAGGAGCGTGATAGCTCAGTGGTTAGTGCACTTGCCTCTGATGCTAGAGGTCCCGGGTTCGATCCCCGGCAGCGGCGATAAAATTTCGGTGTCCGAACACGCTCCATTGGCATCATTTGCAGGGATGAATGTCATAAAATGCACCGTCCTTCGGATCGGGACGTAAACTGGAGGCCCCCTGTGCAGGGAGAACCGTCCCCTGTGCAGGTTAAAGAACCCTATCATAATTACATGATTACTGTGTAGGCTTTCATCCTGCAAAACTGGAGTGTAATTAATATACACCTGCCTAGAATGCCCGCGAGGGCGTATGGCAGTATATAGAGAAAGAAAGAGAAAAAAGAAAGCAATGTGGATGCAGTGCCTTGCTCAAGAGAACAACACTTTGGTCAGCGTGAGGCTCGAACCCGCAACCTCTTGATCACAAATCCGATGCGCTACCACTGCACCAAAGCTCTCCAAGTCAAGGTCAGTGGAAATATTGAGACAGGTTATTATACCAATAGCTGAAAAACATTTGTGATTGAGAAGTAGTTTGATCAGGTACCGTGGTTAACCAAAGTGTGATCGAACTCAGTCTGGTAGCGGTCTGGTAGCATGGCGGGAAAGTGTGACGTCCATCTGGTTGAACCAGACTAAAGCGTGGGTTACTCTGGTAGATACGTCACAACATACGTAACAAAGATGGCGGCGAAAGGTGTGAACACTGTTCGGGAATTGTCCGGGAAATGGCCGGGAATTGACTGGAAAATGTGGGGGGGGGGGGGGGTAGTGGTTCGTTATCCCTAATATCTCCACTTCGGGTGGTCAGAAATTAATAATATTAGTATCAAATAAAATTTTAAGCTCCATTCTAAAATATTGTTAAACAATATTTTTCATTTTTAACAGATTAAGTGTCCATTTCTGAAGTTGATTTGTCCGAGAATTTCCCGGACAAATTAACTTAAAAAATTGACTCCTAAATTGTTTAATTTTTTTTTTTTGATCTTTTAGAATGGAGCTTAAAATTTCATTTGATACTAATTTTATTAATTTTTGACCATCCGAAGTGGAGAAATTAGGGATAACGCACCACAAACCCCCATTTCCGGGACATTAGTGTGCACCCCATGTTTGTCTAGACTGCTTCTATTTAAGAAATAGAGGGTCTGTGTACCAGTCAACCAAACATCTACCCACACCGGTGAAAAAACATGGAAATCATGGGAAGAACGTGCACAATTTGACTTCCGATACCATGGTCTGGTATCTATCTATCTTCTTATACTGAGTCGGTCATATCTGGCCATTACCTCAGTTGATTGGGTGGGTAGATGATCGAACTCCCTCAGACTAAGATCAAACAGTCACATGACATCAAAATGGAGACCAAACCTTAGAAAACTATTGCCTTGAATATATTTTGACATGATTCATCAAAATAATCATGTATCTTTTATATCTTTCGATTGGAGCAGGTTTACTCTGCTTTCTAATCTTGGTCATACTGAAATTTTTCTTCATAAGCAAGATGAGATTAGATAACAGAGACAAAAAGGTGTGGTTGTTTTCAAATCTTCAATTTTTTTTGTTTTCTCAGAATTAGAATTGCTTCCCGATGACACGTCCTTAGACAATCCTTCACCAGGCAACAGTCTTTGAAATAAACAATGGTCTGATACTAGCTTAGTGTGTTTATTTCCTGTTTTGTTCATATGGAGACAGGGTGTCTGTCTAAAACTTATCCACAGCTCCCAACAGCCCGATGCATAACCTGAACAAGTTAAAAAAAAAATAACTCATTTGCGTTATATTAGGTTTTTCGAGAATTGGTAAAAATCGGCCTAGTTTTTCTCTTCTTTTTTGAAATTTGCGGCATTTTGCGTCATTATAACGTTATCGCGAGATTCCACGAGAAGCGCTCTTCTAACAAGATGGTGGATTCGTCAACACAATTAAGTTTTCATTCAGAAAAGATCGTTTTTAGAGTGGATATTGAGCGCCAAAACGGAAAAATTAATGGTTTTAAAACTTGAATACCCACCTTATCGCAATTTTGCCGTATGTGGGGCCTCGGTGGCTGTCGGAGTTCCCACTCACGCAAAATCTTAAGTGAATCATGCAAAGAAAATAAAAATCACGTACAATTTTTTTCTGTCGGGCGAGATTCCACGTGTCCGAAATTGACTGGGGCGAACCGGTCGATTTTTTCGAGCGTCCGAAATTGGCGGGAGCGAATCGGCCGATTCGCTGAAATAGATTTGGGACAAGCCGCAGACTTGAATCCGTCGCATAGTAGAGCTTCCTTGCATCCGAAATTTACTGGAGCGAACCGGCCGATTTTTTTCGAGCGTCCGAAATTGACGGGGGCGAATCGGCCGATTCGCTGAAATAGATCTTTGACAACCCGCAGACTTGAATCCGGCGCATAGAACTTCCGCGCATCCGAAATTGACTTGGGCGAATCGGCTGATTTTTTCCGAGCGTCCGAAATTTACAGGCGCAAATCAATGAGATGAAACCACCGCTACAGTTTTTTCTGCACACGATCGGTTAATGACGTCATCGGACCCCAGCAACCCCACACGTGTCTATTGTTTTATCTTAATGGGGCGTATCTCTTTCATAAAAAATTGTTTGGAAACGGTAAAAAAATTCTCTATAGCAAAACGGTTGTGGAAAACAGCGCTTTCTGTAAGTTCAGTGTCAATAACCAACAACAGCATACAGATGTGTTAACACAAATTAAAGCGTTCAACTTATCTCGCCAAGCGTCTGCTATTTGCCCCCAAAACATAATCATTCACGAGAAAGTTGAATAGTCGTAGCAACTCGTCTGAGGAGCAATTAAATAATTTTCACATTGCTTGCGGATTAAATTTTATGATTGGGGAATAAACGCAAATTAGAGACATAACTTGACCATATTTTCACACCTTATCGACATGCACCGCAGGGTGGCAATTATATGACAGGCCTGGGGTTGAATACTTTCAAAAGTATTTGAATACAAATACTTTGCATTTTACGAATACAGAATACAAATAAAAATACATTTTTTTATGAATGTATTCGAATGAGAATACAAATACTTAGCAAATGTATTCAAATACTTTTTGAATACTTTTGAATAGATTTCAATCAAAATGGAGGACTTATAAAAGGACTTATACAAAACAAAAACCCCTGGTGACTGTAGTAATGTTTGGGTCATAGACAGATACACATCTTTTTGTTTTCTCTAGAACAATTTAAGACACAATCAATGAAGGTGTGCAGGATCTTGTATGACACAGGTCATTTGTAGTGTCTGCAGCATTTATCAATCAAAAGCTAATGACTGATGAATTACATTTACATCACAAACACCTATATAATTCGGACCCCTTGAACCCCACTTTTATACAGTACAACTGGAGTTTACATTAAACCCATTTTTTTCTTATTTCAGCTCTAAAATACAGATTGTGGGTACTCATTAGAACCGACTCATTAGGATAGTGTATCACTTTCGAAAATTCTGCTTGGTTATTTTGACGACTTTTTAACACATTTCTTTATAAATTTGATGATGTAAATACACATTGTGCTATTAAGTCAATTCAATGAATTAAATCTCTTGCCATGACTAAAGAAGTACTTTGTTTCATTTTTAATGTTCTTATTCATTGTTAGAATTTAGTCATATTGAGGATTTTACTGTTCTGTATTTTGTCACCTTTTGTAGCTGCTTCTTGCAATAATTTCTCCATTAGCACCAATATAGCTATGATATTCCAAATATGATTTGGAATCTGCAGTTTTTAAAATGATATATGTACATACAAATTGATTTTCAAAAATCAGTAATTGTGCATGTGGAGGTGTGGGGGATTTTGTCCACCTTCACAAACAACAGTTGGGATTATGTCCAAGAGGGATTTTGTCCACCTAAACAAATGGTGGGGGAGATTTTGTCGCGGGTTTGGGGATTTTGTCTGTGATTAAAAAGAGGCGGTTATAACAAGGACCCACAATCTATATTTTGAGCAGAAATAAGAAAAATATCACAATTTTTCATCTTAAAATTGGTGATTTTGGCGATAAAATTTACATTGTATTTGTATAGGCAGCATGTTTTCATATTATCAGTTCATATACTGCTGAAATTAAATAAGGGTCATTATTGTGTTCTGTTTCTTGTGAGAAACTAGTGTCAAAGGTGGCCAGCACATAATAAATTAATCAGTTTGCCTATTGCCTTCTATTTCTACTTTTTGGATTTCAGTTTACAGATTGTCTTCACTTTCATTTTACTACTTAGGCAATTTTGGGGTGTATGATTTTTAATATGTTATCAACAGGGAGAATGTTCTTAACAAAGAAAGCTCATCAATTTACCAGTATTTGGAATTACATGCATGTGGGTAATTTGTAAGTTTTTACTTTGGCATGCATATGGCTCAGTTGAAAAAACACTATGTCTTGCCCCTATCTCTCTATCATGAGGCAATCTATTGGAAGATGACATACAGGTCACTTCACACATTTACACATCAATGCCTACCTTGACCATGTAGATTAAGATTATATGTCACAGAATATAGTGTCTGATCAAAGTGTACAGTACTTTCTAATTTTCTTAAGATCATAAAATTTTGCAAAAATAATAAACGTAAGCAGACACCTTAAATTGTAATGGACCTGTCTAATAATACAAATTGAAGAGTTCACTGGACATAAATGGGTAGCAGAAATTATTTTATGCAATCAGCACAAATCAGTCCAAAACATCATATATTAACAAATGGATACATTTGTAAGAACAGACTAGAAATAGTCATGTGCCACAGTGGTGGGCCATGATTGTGAGATATTTGTAATTGAAGTGTCTCTGAATAAAAAAAATATCTAATTGAGAACAGATGTTATTTTCTTCTCACTCTATGGACGAAGTGTTTTTGAGGGAGTCAGATCTGACTCCTATCAAATTACCCTGAATTTTGCTATCACTGAATCATATCTATTAACACTCATTACTTGTTGTTTCAACCCACAGCTTTTTGTTTCAGCATCTCTGTATTGTAACTACTCAGTCAAAAGTAAATAGCTTGAAGTACTAGTGGGTATATTGTCACAGTGTAGACTTGGCTGAGACCTGTTTACATTAACCCATAAATTTAAGTGTGTTTTTAATCAAAAAGTGTTGACCCTGATTAGACACTGCAAACACTGCGTCTGATCTGAGTCTACACTTCTGGCAAAGCCCAACCCATGGTTCCAGTACAGATTCTATAGATAACACTCTTATGCATCGATAAGAATAGCCTGTCAATTTTCTATAAATAACCATTATCTGGATGTCCTACAGATGGTCACCTGGACTTATGCTTTGATTTCTATAAACAATCAACTCCAAAAGTAGGATGATAGGTAACATTGATATGGTCCATTGTCTTGCGTGGTGCTCTCTAGCGGTACATAGCGGAAGGTAACTCGCTCTAGGCTATGGGTGGCGATTGCCCATCAGTGCAAAAGTTAATGGGATGTCTTTATAATTACATAAAACATGCATATTGCCAAAGCATATGCGACCCTGAAAAACTATCCTGTGAAGCGGTTTGACAAAACGCCATCAAGCGGCATTAAACAGATTGGATTCCAATTTTGTGGGACTTTTACCCGACATTGAGATGAAATGACATCTCAAGCCCTGCCGACCAAGGAAACCATTAGGGTTTATAAGCATGGACAGTCCGATTCGCACCGCATTGCCTGGGCAGGCTTAGATCCTCTAAGCGGTTTACCAGTACTCGTGTGCGGGTCGCTTACAGGTCTGCTTGAAAGCATCATGCAGCCCATCTATTTCTTCAAGCCCCGATGGGCAGGGCCACAGTTAATTGTTTGTCATTCGACCCAAAGTTAGTAATAAGAAAAGCGCTTCAGTGCTAACGTTCACGTGACTATCACTGACTTGTCAGAATAAGAATAGCCACAGTGAGAACAGTGTTGCATAAGACTAAAGAGGGTTATCCTGGAATCATAGGGTGAGCTTGGCAAACAGTCTAGACACAGATCAGACGCTGCAGAATGCGGCTTCTCATCAAAATCTACACTATTTGATTGGAATTTTAGAGTTAAATGAAATGCTTTAAATCTCAGCCCAGGACTATTTCCACCAGCATTCGTCAATGAAAACAATCAACTCCAAAACTAGGATGACTTGGTGGAAACGGTAAAACATCTAGCAAAGTTGTTCTCAAAAAGCATTCAGTCAGAACGCAATGCAACGTCTTTCATTAAGAGACCGTGAGCGTGCCCTTGGACAGTTAGAAGCTGGTCGGAAAGAGGGTGACGTTGCCTCTGATTTTGGGTGTCATATGTGTATGACCTATCGTCTGTTGAAGCATCATCTTGCTGTATACAGGAGACGCTAGTGGACATCAACGTAGCGGATGACCGATGTCAGTACTTCAAGGTCGATACATGTACATCGGTCTGACTATCTGCAAAACCGATTTCAGCCAGCAGCTGCTACCTGTAGATAAGTGTGTGTGTGTGTGTGTGTGTGTGTGTGCATGTGTGCGTGCGTGTGTGTGTGTGTGTGTGTGTGTGTGTGAATGTGGGTTTAACGTCGCTTTCAATAATTCCGACGGTGTCTGGTTGCGACAGGGAGCTCAATGCTCACTTTTATAGTGCTGCCTCGCTGAAGTATCATGTCCCAGACACATTACATGATACCACACCCAGTCACATTATCCTGACACTGGGTCGACCAGTCCTAGCTCTACCCCGTAAATCTGAGTGCCAAGCGAGGAGCAGCTAGTACCATTTTTAACAACTTTGGTATGTCGCGGCCCGGGATCGAACCCGTGACCTCCCGTTCCCCAGAGCGGACACTCTACAAACTGAGATATTGAGGCCGGTCGACCTGCAGATAAACAAGGGGTCTCAACAACCGACTAAAAAGCACTCAGTGACACTTTCGTAGCCCTTATGCGATGCACGTTTGAGAGCTACACGTCCCTATCATAACCAAAATTAACGTGTCGACTGGTCGGAACACTTACGCTGGTGCATGAACGACGTAATTGGCGTCTAAGGGACTGACATTATATGCGCTTCATTGACGAATCGCACGTCGGCGTAAATCACGCCGATTGTCGTTTGTTTCGACGTATAGGTGTAATGTATGCCGACGCGACGCTTGCGTAATAGAGCGTGACAGATCGGGTGGAACAAGCGTAATTGCATATGAGGTATCGCATATGGTTAGCGAATGCAGCTTAATGTCTTTAAGAACTTTCAAGATCATGGCTGGCACATGGACTTTACAGCGTGGCGTTGCATCAGTCAAGTGCTTCGGCCTCATGTGATTCCATTTATTTTCTACGCTCAGAAGCCGGGTTATTTTTATCCGCGCAATACAAATTTTTGAAGCAGACGACTGTTATCTTACCTTTCAGAGAATAGATTTTGCATTTCATATGAATAAGCTACATCAGGTGACGGGTTTGGCAAATACTGCATACCCAGATCAGTGCAGCGTCTGTTCAGGTTCTACACTGTTTTCTAACAGTGCTGTCAATATTTAACCCTTAAAGACCAGGCTGCTGTAGGACAAGGTCAGCTACAGACAAGTTTTCCGACTTTCGAGGTCAAGTCTAGGTCAGTTACAACTTGAGTGTGTATTGGACTTTGTGTACACAGATGTGACTGGAGAAATTGGAAAGAAAAGGCTGTCCTTTACAACCCTGGAATATGGTACAGATACCTATGCGAACGGTGTAGGTCCTGTGATATAATTCTAGGTAGGGCTGGCTAATCGGAGCTGAAAAAATAATCGATTATCAGTCATGCCATTGCGATCGATAATCGATTATTAATCGCTAAGGTTTTTGTCATAATTGAATCTGTCTGGCTCTCTCTGAGAATGACTCTTACCATGTGTTGGCCATTACCATATGTATATTTGAACGGACAGGCCTGAGCAAACAGTGTAGACCCAGATGAGACGCCGCAGTATGCGGCGTCTCATCAGGGTCTACACTGTTTGCCACTCATCCCACTATTTTAGGCATAACTTTGGGTGGTAAATTGTACCTGTCAAGTAATCGATTAAAAGCAAATCAGAAATGATTATCATTTTTGAGGAATTTATCGATCGATTAATCGATTATAAGATTAATCGTGCCAGCCTTAATTCTAGGTGCCATATTTAGCAGACTTCAGTGATGGAAGAGTGCACTCAAGAAACTCAAGGCAATGAATAATCAAAGCACTGACAAAACTCATGCTGATTGTCCCTCAGAGCAGGCTGGTTATTGCCGGGGACTTGGACTGTTTCGTTTAAACTTAAAATGTTAGTAACTAATGCAAAAAGTGTAGAACAAGATCAGCACCATGTCCTGCGGCGTTTGATCTGAGTCTACATTGTTTAGCAGATCCAAAATTTGATTAAAGTGCAGATTTTACAGATAACTCTTACATCTTCCCAACACTGACATACGACGCGGCTATGCTTGGGTTGATTGTTTGTCATTCGACCCGAAGTTACAAATAAGAAAAGCGCTTCAGTGCTAACGTCTACGTGACTATCACCGACTTGTCAGACTAACCTTGTTTTGTAGAAAATAGCCGCAGTGAGATCGGGGTATTCCAAAAGACTAACGAGGGTTATCCTGGAATCATAGGGTGAGCTTGGCAAACAGTGTACGAGGGTCATCCAAAAATAACTGATCAGTGGGTTATATTTTTTTTATTTATTGACGTACGTATCTAATATTTGGCACGATTGCTGATCAATATCTCCGTCAAAGATTGCGCGCCAAAACACGACGTTACGTGACATCATTTTTACGTGACGTCATTTATCGCAACGTAATGGTGGTCTGCGCGTTCACGCTGACGCGGGAAGAACAGATTACGTATATTAAGATTGAATCAAGACGAGGAAAAGGCGCACCTGAGATTCTAAACGCTCTTGAAGAAGTTGTACCAACGTCAGTACTTGCGTATAGTACAATCAGGAGGTGGGTACGTGAATTTAATAATGGGAGGAGCAATGTAAGCAACATTGTCAGATTCCGAAAAACACCATCGGGTAAAAATCGCTCGCTCACTCCTGCATAGGTATGGAAAAGAAGGAGATGAAATGCTTCAGAGAATTGTAGCAATCGACGAAACGTGGATACGGTCTTTTGAGCCTGAATTAAAGCGGCAAAATTGTGAATGGCATACAAAAGATTCACCGAGGCCATTAAAATTTCGCCGAAGTCAGAATTGTCCCAAGATGTTGATGATATTTGCGTATGATTTCCGTGGCGTTCTTACCTCACACCGGGTACCAACATGTCGAACAGTCAATAAAGAATATTATGAAAAGTATCTACGGACAATACTTCGTCCAGCATTACGCCGCAAGCGCTCAGAACTTGTTAACTGCACGCCGTTAATTCTGCACGACAACGCGTCACCACACAAAAGTAACGTTGTCAAGGAGCTGTTGGAAGGGTATGACTGGGAAGTGCTCGATCACTCCCCGTATTCGCCAGATTTGTCTCCTCCCGACTTCGACCTGTTTCACGGGGAAACCGTTATGACAGTTTGGACGAGTTAGAGTGTGCCGTGAACGCAGAGGTCCGACGCATCAACTTCAGTTGCTTAGCAACCGGTATAGAAGCGTTACCAAGCAGATGGAATTCTGTCATCCGTATGAGGGGAGATTACTTCTAAGGACTGTGAAGCAGTAAGCTGTATTTAAAACCTATTTTAATAGTTATAAGGCATTGATCAGTTATTTTTGGATGACCCTCGTAGACCAAGGTCGGACACTGCAGAACGCAGATTCTTGTCAAAATCTTCTCTATTTACTTGGAATTTCAGAGTTAAATGAAACAGTTTAAGTCTTGCCTTAACTGACTAACAATGACAAAACACATGAGGCTGTTTGGCGCGCTTTATTATGTCGAGGGTGCTACGAGTGATACAGAAAGGACGTTAGTACTGGGAGGAGTTTGAAATTTACGTCTCACAAAGAGCTAAGGTCATGCGGAGACGGGGCCTCGGTTTAAATACTCATTCTATAGTCTGGAGAAGCCCGGGATCGATCTTGCCACCCCTTCGTCACTGTAGGGAACGTATAAGACACAAGTGATTTAAAACCATTGGACCGATCTATACAAAATTTTGTGAGATGCACACTGACAGAGAGCCGCCTAGAAACTGAAGCTCTCGAACGATAAAAACTCGTGGACTCACGCCGCGTGACTGATCAAGTCGAACAAGTATACAACGCGACATTGTTAGCGTATACCGCAACGCCAAAACAAATATTCTGATCTAATCGATGAACCGATCAGAATGTTAAATCTCAGCCCAGGACTATTACCCCAACCTACACTCGGAAGCAATCGACCCCCCAGCACTCTCAGTGCTTTGATTCTGAAACCAAACGATTGCATGATTACAACACGCTTAGGCACCATTAAAAAAGGTTAAACAACCGTGACGTCTGGTTACCAGTCCGGCCACGTAGATCCTGTGCACCACCTTCACACCAGTACGGATAGAAACCACATGTTCAGGACCACACTGTTGATGTGTAATCCTCGTAAGGTTGTGCCTAGAAAAAAAAGAAACTGAAATTTGTTCTCAAAAAGCATTAAGTCAGAGCGTATTCCGACGTTTTTCATTAGAGGATTGCAAGCGTGCCCCTGAACAGTTAGAAGCTGGTGGGAAAGCGGATGAATTTGACTCTGATTTTGGGTGCCATATGTGTATGAACTATCGTCTATTGAAGCATCATCTTGCTATATACAGAAGACGCTAGTGGACGTCGACATAGCGGAAGACCGACGTCAGTACGTCAAGATCGATTCATCCGTCAGACGCATTTGCGAAACAGATGTCAGCCAGCAGCTGCTGCACCGTACATGTAGATAAACAAGGGGTCTCAACAATCGACTAATAAGCGCTGACACTGTTCGTCGCCCTTATGTGATGCATGTTTGAGAGCTAGACGTCCCTATCGTGACAAAAGTTAATGCGTCAACACAGCACGGAACGCTTACGCTGGTGCATAAAATACGTAAATTGCCGTTTAAGCGACTGGCGTGATATGCGGTTTAGTGACAAATTCCACTTCATCTCTGAATGTTATATAAAGCATGCGCAAGTCTAGTGGAGCTTTTGCCCTTCTATTAGAAGTTGACCTTTCTATCTATTCATGGTTTATCCCATAGTGGAGACACTGGAAAGGCATAGATCAGACAACACAAAATGCCTGATCAGTATCTTCTCTAAACACAAATGAGATACCGTAATTTCTTGATTAATTTCCTCATTTAAAAGTAAACAGTAATAGTGTATATGTATTTCATAATGCGTACTTATGTCATACGCGATTGCTATTCGCTGTTATAAACAGTTTAGTTTGCAAAGGGGACCTGCAGGAAAAATCTGAAAGACTGAGCTTCAGAATATAAAGTTTCATAAGTTGTAGTTGTGAAACGTCCAAAGGTACCATTTTGTTTGGAATGGCTCACTTCAATACAAAATCATGCCTATTCAAAATATTGAATTTTTTTCCTTCATAAACTGAAACTTTTCAGATAAAAAATTCTGATATTTTTCATATTTCTGCTCAAAACATACGTTGTGGGTACTCGTTAGAACCGCCTTGGTGAGGTAGCTCTAGCGAGTTCCCACCTATGTTTTGAGCAGAAATAAGAAAAATAATGTACACCCCTATAAACCACAGATTTACTATTAAAAAGTGGGGTTTAAGGGGATCAAAATTTTGTGATGTGAATAAAGAAAAGCATTTTAAATGTGTTGGGGTAGCTGAGAAAATGCAGTATACCCTATGAAAACCAGACTGTTCAGACTGTTCATTTTGCGTTTGCACAATTCTTAAGCAAAAGAGCACATCAACTAATTTTTTCTTGAACTCACCATGCTTCCTAGGCATGTAAATATGGCAAGCTGCTGGTGTTCAGCAAGTTGTATTTATTGTTTAGATTAAAACTGTCACTGATGTTGATTTATGTAATTATACTTTAGACTGAGCTTGGAGTAGCAGGGCACTTCGTCCTAAGACTGTTCTGTTTTTCACACCTCTCAGTCAACAAATTTTAATGTCAGTCACTTTAAAAGTAATATATTCATAAAAATGAAATGTTTGTCATCTTAAAAGCTTTTATTTGCACCAATGCAGTCAAATAAATCAATTAATATTCTTGGATCTCTATGTATTGTATTAAACCATCTAACAGTAATTTCAGAAGTTCCTACATGAGCAGTCAAGGACTTAAGTCACATCAATTAAAACATTTATGTATTGTTTCATTTTTTTTTTCCTATAAAGAGCAAAAGTATTCATAATGTATTCGTAAAACTATTCATGAATACATGACTTTTGAAATGTATTCGAATACAAATACAAATACTTTTATTCTAAAAAATCCACGAATACAGAATACTTCAAGAATACTCAGAAAATGCATTCGAATAGTATTCGAATAAGAATACAGAATACAATTACCCCAGGTCTGTTATATGACAGGGATTAACAATAGTGTCATAATTGAACCGGTATAAATCATGAAACAGTGTAAATCCAAATCAGATGTCTGCGGCGTCTTTCTGAGGTGTCTGATCTGGGACTGCACTGTTTGCCGATGTCCCAAAAAGGGCCCCGGGCATATGTGGGTTAATAACAATGGTGTACAGGTAAAGTCTTTTCAACATTTTAATGTAAAATACATGCTTTCTGGTGATACTCGCACGCACGTGCATTTTCCCGCTTTTTAAAGACGATCACGCATTCCGTTGTCTGTTACAAAAACTGGCCAAATTCTTACCTTTTCTCACATATCCACCAAAATTTCAGCAAATGTTCCATGCGGGTAATACAACAGAATAACAGTTTTCCCCCAAATTTTGGAAAAAAGGGGGCGCAGGTATTATGCAAATGCGGGTAATACACACCTGAATACGATAACAATTATAAATATATAGGGACAAGTATACAGGTTTTCTCACACATTTCCTTTCGTTGCAAAATTTCATACCCCCTGAATTTGATTCTTACCCCCAGTTTTTGTACCCAGGGGTAAGTTTACCCCCAGAAATAAACTTGAGTGGGAACACTGGACTGGTGATCAGGAGGTCGCGGGTTCGACTCCCGCCGGGGTCGGCAACATTCTTTCGTGGAGATTGATCATGAAATCTTTTCTACAGTCATTCTCTCCCTTCTGCTGATTCAAGAAGGGCAGTTGTCAGTTTCTGGCGAAAGAATGTGCACTGTACTGGTTAACCGCTTACGTATAAGCTTGCCCAGGAAAGTGTTGATAGGTAAACTGACCGGCTCAAAAATGACCTAAATAGTGTTGACTTGGCCGTTAAACTCCAATACAAACAAACAATTTGCCGCATGTGGGGACAATTTTAAAATGGAAAGAAGACTTTAATTTGATGATTGAAATCAAAATTCTTTGTATGCATCGTCTAAAAAGTGGTACGCACGTGTTTCAAACAAGAGTGGGGTGACGAGAATATTAACGCATTCACGTTAATATTTTCGTATTTTTTAATTTAACATAATCCTAAAGAACTTGTGACATAACCTAAACAAGTTATTTTCTATAGCCTCACTTTGAAATTCAATGGCGGTATGTGACTTTATAACTGTAACAGGTTATAAAAAAATCACTTGTATAGGTTATGCACCTGACTGTCCAAAGGAATGGAACAGCGAACCCAAGGCATCTGGTTTAGCTAAACCACTACACCACAGTGACTTCTGCATTTGCTAAGTAGCACTGAATAACACCTATCTATTGCCATCAATTGAATTGGGAATTTCATGTTTGAATTAAGGTTTTAAGTCCCAGTCAACACTCTTAAGGTCATTTTTGGATTGTTGCTTCCAATTTTTGGGACTTACCCGACATTGAGAAGATATGACAACTCAAAGCCCTACCATCCAAACAATCCTATAAGGTTTATATGCAGGGATGGCGGCCCCCGCCCATAGGGGCTTGAAGAAATATATGGGCTGCATGATGCTTCCACGCAGAGCTGAATCCGGCCTGCACGCTAGAACTGGTAAACCGCTTAGAGGATCTAAGCCTGTCCAGGAACCGCAGTGCGAGGTGGACCGTCCATGCTAATAAACCCTATTGGTTTCATTGGGCGACAGGGCTTGAGGAATCATTTCATCTCGATGTCAGGTAAAAGTCCCACAAAATTGGAAGCAACATCTCAAAAATGACCTTTACAGTGTTGACAGGGACGTTAAACCTCAAATCAAACAAACAAACCAACTGGCATCACTTTGCCTAGGCAGGCTTAGACCATGTAAGCGGTTTACCAGTACTCGACCAGTTTCAGTTCTGCATGGAAGCATCATGCAGTCCAATCTATTCCTCCATGTAGCTGTAGCTGGACATAATCCCCCCCCCCCCCTTTTTTGTAAAGGTGGACAAAATCCCCCTCGCTGTATGTCAGGTTGGACAAAATCCCCCTCACTGTATGTCAGGTTGGACAAAATCCCCCCCGGACAAAATCACCCTTGCTCTAAATTGTTCTAGTTAATTATCCTTCCACTACCCATAATCTATGTTTTTGAGCAGAAATATGAAAAATATTGGACAGGCGTTTTTTGTAATGGTAGAGGTTCTTCAGGAATCAATAAAGATCAAAGATCTAAGATCTGGAATCTAAGTGTACCTGGAACTGGGTTAGGTTAACTGATCATGTCAGACATAATCATAATGGGTTGAGAGGTCCATAAAACTCCAAAGCACACATGTACAATTACAAAAAGTTAATACAAGTATGCCCTTTTTACTTTGATCTTACAAGCAACGTCTCCAAAATGACCTATAGTGTTGACGGGCAATAATTTCTCCATAAGCACCAATATAGCTTTGATAGAACTGCACCAAATCTGATATGGAATCTGCAGTTTTCAAGACGACAGACTGATTTTCAAAAATCAGTAATTGTGCATGTTGAGGTGTGCAGGATACTGTCCACCTTTATAAACAGCAGGGGGATTTTGTCCACCTAAACAAATGTTGGGGGGGGGGGGGGGGAGGGGGATTTTGTCAGCCTTTACAAAAAAGGGGGGATTTTGTCCTGGAATCATTTCTCCAAGCCCTGATGATCAACCTTGAACAAGAAAAACAATTCTAACACAGCGCGCCTATATAGGCAATGGAAAATAACCTGTGTTTTATTCTACAACAAATCACGACAAGGAAGAGCGTGATGAGTGATGTCATTAAAAACTGTCAATTGATGACGTCACTAGTCGATTTCCTTGACGTTGGACGGTGTAACGTCATATTCTCGCATCGAAAACATTGATGTAAATGCATGTGCTTCAGTCGATAATTTTAGCGGGATTTCTTCTAACAATGGCGAAAAGTTATGAGATTTTGAAGGAAACAACAGCATTATTGCCGATTTTCAGCCTGTTAAAATCGAAATAGATCAGCTCTAGTTTGTGATTTGTTGAGTAATAAATCACAGTTTGTCGGTCAGTTGAAAGTAGACAAATCACGCGCGCTACGCGCTCGTGATTTGATCTACTTTACAACTGACCTCCAAACTGTGATTTATTACTCAACAAATCACAGCTAGAGCTGATCTATTTCTTAAGTAAAAGTATGTGGGCCCATAGATGACTTAAATACCCTTAGCATGACTCTCAGGACTTTTTTGTACCACACCACAGTTTGCCGAGCACGAATTTTGATCTATAATGGGGTATCAGACATGTTAAGTTTTGAAAATGAAAATGAGGAAGACAGCGCTTGCGATGAGTATTGGCGAGCAGCATAGCAGCTCGGCTAACAAGTCCATAACTGTAATACGTCGGCCCCCTGCACATCGGGCCCTGAAGAAATAAATGGGTTGCATGGTACTTCCATGCAGAGCTGAAACCAACCGCACACAAGTACTGGTAAACCGCTAAGAGGATCTAAGCCAACTGTGCGAGTTGGACCGTCCATGCTTATAAACCCCAGAAAGCAAGTCAGTATCACTTAGGATGCTAAAATTTGCAGATATCTTTGGGGGTCTGGTGATATATATGTACTGGATGCTTTTTGGGTACACTGTCAGTCTTTGTATTTTAGGAGTCGAACACAAGATGCTGGGTGCCAACCTATGTAGTAGGTAAAATTAAGAGTACCCACCCGATAAAAATACTGTTTTCCTACCCCTCCCCCACCCCCAAGAATGAAAATTTAAAGTTTGAACCCCCAAAATAGTCCCAGCATATGTACATGATGTAGCAGTAAAAATTGAGCGTACCCCTGCCCCTGGTGTTGGTGTCCCACCAAAGTTTTGTATGCAATGACCTGTGTCTGATGAGGAGCAACAGCTAAATTACAGTTGTACATCTGTGAAACCCTAATGCCCTACTTGCTTTGGACGTTATCTTGGAAATCGAGATCGTTAGTGATGGTGATACCAAGATTATCTTCATAAATTAAATAAGAACAGACTGAAGTTTAAAGGTCAGTTACATCATTTCAAATCCAAATGGAAGACAAAGTCACAGAAAAAGCATCTTATTTACAATGGCGATAAACTGTGAAAGACGTTTATTGCAAAACCACTGGCAAGTCCCGGCAAATAGTAAAACTGGGTGAAATTCGATGCATTCCGAACCTGATTACTCGAGGACATTTGTGCGCATGTGCCAAATTTCATCCCGAGTAACACGAGTAGCGGTCGCGAATACCCTCATAATGGTCAACCTGCATTGTGGGTAACAAATGACTGTACTTCAATGCTAAACCAGTACGTTTATCATGTCTACACCCATGGGCATAGACAATTAAGTTTTTCAGGTGAGCGGTTTAGGCTCATAGAGCCTCTTGTATTTGTAAGTTGGTCAAATTTGGACATTACCTCAGTTCAGTACAAAATGGTGTTAAGGTGTCAGGGGCAGGTAAATTGAAGAGCTACAAATCCAGAGTTGTTACGTCATTCATGAAATATTAGCTTTGGTGTATTCTTTTTATTTCAGAGGAAGTCAAGACTCACAGCAACAGAGGTTCTTAATCTGCTGAAAACTTTAAAGGTAGTTACCACATTTGCCATATTCGGACACATTTTAACCCGTTTTGAACCAAATGGAATCTTCCTCCTTATATAAAGCTGGATTTCATTTCAAAATTTAGGGGTGTCATGTTGCATTTTTTTCAAAATTTATTAGGAAAATGGCTGAACTTTTTACAAACAGTGAAGGCTCTGATCAGACACCGCATTCTGCGGCGTCTGACCTGGGCCTGCACTGTTTGCCAAGGTACCCCTTTAGGGGTTTCTGGTACTGAATGGGTTAATGAGCCTTATACTACAGTATCACAAATTATTCACTATACACATGTACTTTTATTTTGGCCACAAAGACTTTTGTCATTGACAAACAGTGTAGATCCTGATCAGACTGCTCCCAAAAGAGCAGTCTGATCTAGGTCTTCACTGTTTGTTCAGAAACAGTGTAGATCCTGATCAGACCACTTCCGAAGCAGCAGTCTGATCTAGGTCTACACTGTCTGTTCAGGCTTATTTCTATTCTTTTGGAATCTAAATATTTTGGGTAACTATGGTAATGTTTTTATCTGGGAATAAATAATTGTATTGAAAACAAAAGCAGAGCATACTCAGAGTTTTTCTGTTAAGCTTTATATGGCTGGAACATTATTTGATTGTAGACTTGTAGAGAACTTCCACAGTAAAGACAGCTAAAATTAACCCTTATCTTGCTGTTCACGACAACCCCTATCTTTGCAAACAGTGTAGATTCAGATCAGATGGCTTCTGAAGAAGCCATCTGATCAGGATCTACACTGTTTGACATTCAATTTATGAATTTGTAGGAATAAATTACATCAAGTAATCTGATTGGTTCAAAGTCAGAGATGGGTGTGGCTTAAATGAATATTCAGCAAGAGAAGGGTTAAGACTAATTCTTCTTTTAAAAACACATTAAAAAGTTTTTTCTTCCTGTATTTTCTACATCCAGTCTTTGGGACTGTTCAGAAGTGAAAGATGACTTATGAAAAGTCCCAAAGTTGGTCTTAACCCTTGACCTGCATAATATTTATACAGTAGAACTTCGATGGCTTGAACACCGATGGCTCGTTTACCAGGGCTGTGTCGAACCCATTCTTGAGCCCAAAGGGAAATCCTCGACATAAGAAATAGTGGGGGATAGTTTAGAAGATTTTCGTCTTTTATCTTGCAAATGTATGCTGTGTGTACTCATTAGAATCGCCTCGATGAGGCGATTCTAATGAGTACACATAACATACATTTTCGTTGTAAAAACACAGAAAAGATATCCAAAAGTATACCGTGTACCTCCTGGCAGCCTCCTTCAGTGGCTCGAACTACCCCTGTCTCGAACAGATTTTCGCGGTCCCAGTGGTGTTCGAGCCATTGAAGTTCGACTGTATATGCCACACCTTCCACTGTTTATCAACCAGTCAGATTTCTTGATGCAATCATTGCAACAAATTCATAAACTGAATGACAAACTATGAGTGAGTGAGTGTTTTGAGTTTTACATCCCACCAACAGCTAAGGTCATACGGAGACGGGACCTCGGTTTAAAGACTCATCCGAAAGTCCGGGAAGTCCGGGATTAAACCTGCGATCCCTGGTTTACAAGGCGAGTAGCATAACCACTGCACCACGGAGGCTTCTGACAAACTATGAAGATCCTGATCAGATGGCTTCTTCAGAAGCCGTCTGATCTGGATCTGCATTGTTTGAAAGATAAGACATATCCGGGCTCAGCAGGACCAGGGTTAATGTAGGAATCTCACTGTGCATCCGACTTTCTAAGTAAGCTACTTCAAGCAAAAATGTGTATTTAGATGTGTGGTCTTGGTGAGGCGCTTCTAATGAATATCCACAACAGATGTTTTCGTGCAGAGATAAGAAAAATATCAGTACATGTACTTTTCGAATGAAAAAAAAGCCTTATCTGAGGCTATGGATCACAATACACTAAAATGCCTGCACGGTTGAGCTGGCCTCGGTAGCTCTGTCGGATGCTCGTCTGACTGGTGATCAGGACGCAGGTTTGATACCTGCCGAGATCAGCAACATTCTTTCGTGGAGATTGATTGTGAAATATTTTCTACGGTCATTCTCTCCTGCTGATTCAACAAGGGCAGTTGTCAGTTTCTGGCAAAAGAATGTGCACTGTACTTGTAAAAGGCTTACATATAAGCCTGCCCAGGAAAGTGTGGATAGGTAAACTGACTGGCTCAAAACTGACCTAAATATTGTTGACTGGGCCGTTAAACTCCAATACAAACAAACAAACCTGCGTGTTTGAAGACACCTAGAGCTAAAAGTTCTTTGAGGTTTCTGTGTAATCAAAGTATAATAAACAAGTTTAAACTTTAATTCTCTGTGAAATCATATTCCATGAGTGATTCCATCTAGTAATTGATTGCCAAGCTTAAGGAGTTAATTACAAATCCAGTGAGTCGTGAAGAGGTCATGCATTTGATCCCAGGCAGGATCTAGCAGCATTCTTTGTTGGAGATAGATTAAGAAAATTTATCATATGACATCAGGTCTGGGAGTGTAATAATGCCATGTAATATATTCGATAATCCACTAGTGGATTAAATATGCAAATTAGGTAGGTAAGTCCCATAACGTTACATGTACGTCGTCCTTTACGACGTCGTGTTTACTAATGGCAGAATATTGACATTTTTGTAAACAATCGTGAATAAAATGCGTTTTAAATGTCATATGATAAATAGAATCTTGCATTCATGCTCAATTTTTATTGAATTTGTTAAACTCGTTGAGGAAAATGGATAAAATGGTCGGCTGGCCGAGCATTTTATCCATTTTCCTCAACGAGTTTAACAAATTCAATAATTCATGAACACTCATGTAAGATCCTCTATATACAGTAGAACTTCGATGGCTCGAACACCGATGGCTAGTTTACCATGGATGAGTCGAACCCGTTCTTGAGTTCGCAGGGAATGCCTCCAAATAGTAAATAGGGATAATTTAGGTAGATTTTCTTCTTTCATCTTGCAAATGTATGCTGTGTGAACTCATTAGAATCGCCTCGATGAGGTGATTCTATTGAGTACACACAACATACATTTATTATATAGAACACCAAACAGATATCACACAATTATGTCCATTATGTCTCCTGGTATGACACTTATAGTAACCGTCCGTTGCTCGAACTACTGCTGTCTCGAACAAATTTTCATGGTCCCAAAGAGGTTCGAGCCATCGAAGTTGGACTGTACATGTATTTGATGGTCAGTGAAGACTCCCTCTTTTGATGATTCAAGAAAAACAATTGTACACTGGCAAAAGAATTGACCTTATTGGCATTATTTGCTGGTTCCTAGTCTGAGGAATATCAGTGTTGGGAAAACAGGTAACCAGACCCCCCTGACCTTTCAAGGTCAGGGGGGTCTGGTTACCTGTTTTTCCAATATTGACAATGTGCAAGCTGGGAGCCAGCAAATAATGCAAATATGGTGAATATCCGGTGTTGCACTGGGTGATCAATGATAAATTTGTTCTATAAAAGGGTTATCCTTTGGAAGCAAGGAATACACCACAGAAGTGAAAAATATGGAGTGTACATTTTTTCTGGGACAGACTAGCTAGTTTCGGCCAATTAGGCCTCATCAGTGACCCTCAGATATTTTCAAAATTCCACAATGGAATCAATGATCCCAAAGGACAAGAAAATATAATCTACACTATGATGTAGGGCAGGGAGACGTTTTACCGCCGCCACACATTCCCACACACCAGCTGTAGTGAAGTTGAATATGTTCTATAAAAGGGTCAGAGTTCTCGTTAACTCCAAATTAGGAGTAATTTACTCCAACTTTTTCATTTCTGACACCAAATTTTTGGAATGTCTCAACAGAAAAGTATGGTAAAACTCCAACTTTTTCTGGAGGACAACATTTTTACTCCAGTTTTCAAAATCCTAGTGAGAACCCTGAGTGTTATCCTTTGGAAGCAAGGAATACACCACAGAAGTGAAAAATATGGAGTGTACATGTTTTCTGGGCCAGACTAGCTAGTTTTGGCCAATTAGGCCTCATCAGTGACCCTCGGATATTTTCAAAATTCTACAATGGAATCAATGATCCCAAAGGACAAGAAAGTATAATCTACACTATGATGTAGGGCAGGGAGACGTTTTACTGCCGCCACACATTCCCACACACCAGCTGTAGTGAAGTTAAATATGTTCTATAAAAGGGTTATCCTTTGGAAGCAAGGAATACACCACAGAAGTGAAAAATATGGAGTGTACATGTTTTCTGGGCCAGACTAGCTAGTTTCGGCCAATTAGGCCTCATCAGTGACCCTCGGATATTTTCAAAATTCCACAATGGAATCAATGATCCCAAAGGACAAGAAAATATAATCTACACTATAAAGCCTAAACCTGCCTAGGAAAAATGGTGTCCGGTTAACCCACCAACTCAGCAAGAATGAATCTTTAAACTTGCATGACCAAAATTGACCATCAGGTTGCTGTTTACACTACTGTTTTGTAAACTTTATTCCAGCCTTTCCCCGTGGAGCCGCATAAAGGCTGGAAATTGCACAGTTTCCAACAAGGATGTCGGGTGTGGACACAGGAGATCTCTCCCAACAACAGTGATCTCGGACTTGATGTGTTTGCAGCTTATGCCAAAGTCAGAGTTCCTCCACAGGTAAATATACTTTCACATGAGCCTCATTGCGGCAAAACATGTCTTAAGGGTTTTTGACAAGGTACTGTAAATATCCTAAAAGTTTGTACACCTTGAGAACTTTATGTAATTCTCCAAAAAATTTAAGAAATTTGTTTGATGATCTGGCAATTATGGAGCCAAAAAGGTGCAGAGCAAATGACAAACAGTGTAGACCCAAATCAGACTGCTCCTAGCAAGGAGTGTGAATGTTGCAGACTGAATGACAAACATTGTAAGACCTGCCTGATCAGACTGCTCCTAGCAAGGACTTGGAGCTGTGGATGGGTACTATTAGTGCCATACTAGGAAGCATATTTGGATTTATATTGTGGGATATCTTTTCAGTGTTCCGTGTTTTTTTATTATAAATGTATGTTGTGTGAACTGATTAGAATCGCCTCATTGAGGCAATTCTAATGAGTACAAGCAACATACATTTGCAAGGTAAAAGAAGAACATCTCCCTACATTATCCCGATGATGTGTTTAGAGGAATTTCCTGCAGTCTCAAGAACATGTTTGACTCTTCCATGGGTAATGAGTCATTAGGATTAGAGTCATTGAAGCTCAACTGTATGTTTGTTTGTACCGCAAAAATCCTAAAAATTCAGACACCTTGAGAATTTGCTGTTATTCTCCTAAAATTTTAACATATTTGTTTCATGATTAAGCAAGGAGTCCAAAAGTGCAGAAGGAATGGAAAACTACGTAGACCCTGATAAGACTGCTCCTGCAGGAGCAATTTAATCTGGGTCTGCACTGTTTGCTTAGGCCACTATGTTCCAGTACTTAGGATCATAGTAACAGTAACAGTATTTGTTTTTAATAAGTTCTGAATAGTTAGATCCTTTGGAAGCAAAGGATACACCAAATAAACGAAAATAACAGACTCGGTTTTATTAAGTCTATTCATGACCAATACTGAAATGTGCAACACCGGTCATGCTCTCTAGCACCGGTTTAAGCAGAACTCTATTTTCAAAATGATTCTTAATAAACTTGATGATCACAAAGGACCAGAAAATATAATCTGCACTACGATGGATGTACGGGGATTTTTTTTTACGGCTGCCACAGGGCACAACACCAGCTGCAGTGAAGACAAATAAGTTCTGAATAGTTAGAATAGTTTATGCTCTCAGTAGCCTTGGTGGCTCAGTGGAATGCTTGTCCAGCTAATGTTCATGGGATTGTGGTTCTACTCCTGCTGGGTTTGGCCAAATTCTTTCATAGAGATTGATTGTGAAGTATTTTGTAGGGTCATTAGCTGCCAGGAAAATTGTGGTTGGGTAAACATGACTGTCATAGTGATCACTGGGCCTATAAATTTGAAACCAAATATAAATCAACCTCTACCATTTTCAATCCCCAAATTCTACCTTGAATTATAGAGGGGTACCTTCGCAAACAGTACAGGCCCAGATCAGACACTGCAATCTGATAAGGGCCTGCACTATCTGCTAACAGAATTTTCTGTCAAAAATGGAATAAAAATGAAAAAAGCCCTGACACCCCTAATATGACAAATAGACTTGTCCAACAAAAAAAGGAACATATAGCAATGGAAGACTTCACTTAAGAAATAGATCAGCTCTAACTGTGATTATACCCCCGGCATACGAAGTATGCAATGGGGGTATATAGTTTTTGTCTTTTCCGTCTGTCTGTCTGTCTGTCCGTAAACAATTATTTTGTGTCAAAGATATCTCAGGAACTGCTTCACATAGAAACTTGAAATTTTGCACACATGATCAGTATGACTACTTGTATTGTGGGAAAGAAAATAAGGGCCAAGGGGTCAGGCCTTTTAGAGTTATTTCCCTTTGTAGTTCTTGCTGTTTAATAGTGTATATTTTTATTTTGTGTCAAAGATTTCTCAATAACTACTGTACATAGAAACTTGAAATTTTGCAAACATGATCAGTATGACTAGTTGTATTGTGGGAAAGAAAATAAGGGCCAAGGGGTCAGGCCTTTTAGAGTTATTTCCCTTTGTAGTTCTTGCAGTGTATATTTTTATTTTGTGTCAAAGATTTCTCAATATCTACTGTACATAGAAACTTGAAATTTTGCAAACATGATCAGTATGACTAGTTGTATTGTGGGAAAGAAACTAAGGGCCAAGTGGTCAGGCTTTTTAGAGTTATTTCCCTTTGTAGTTCTTGCTGTTTAATAGTGTATATTTTTATTATTTTGTGTCAAAAATTTCTCAATAACTACTGTACATAGAGACTTAAAATTTGGTAGCAACAACCAGTATGACTACTTGTTTCAGCTGAGGTGATGGCACTGGCCGGGGGTATACGTGCCCCACTGGGCACTTTTGTCTAGTTTGTTGAGTAATAAATCACAGTTTGGAGGTCAGTTGTAAAGTAGACAAATCACAAGCGCGTAGCGCGCGTGATTTGTCTACTTACAACTGACCGACAAACTGTGATTTATTACTCAACAAATCACAGACTAGAGCTGATCTATTTCGATTCTAACAGGCTGAAAATCGGCAATAATGCTGTTGTTTCCTTCAAAATCTCACAACTTTGCGCCATTGTTAGAAGAAATCCCGCTAAAATTATCGACTGAAACACATGCATTTATATCATTTTCTTACGTTTTCGATGCGATAAAATGACGTTACACCGTGTAACGTCAAGGAATCGACTAGTGACGTCATAAATCTGCAGCTTTGAATGACGTCACTCGTCACGCTCTTCCGAGCTGTGATTTGTTGCAGAATAAAACACAGTTATTTTCCATTGCCTATATAGGCGCGCTGTGTTAGAATAGTATACAATGGGTTTAAGAAAGCAAAATTAATATCATTGTTGGAGAAAGGGGTGAAACGGGGTTGATTATTTCTGTGACAGTGAACTTCTGGTCCATCAAGGGGATGAATTTTTCTTCATACATGTATTTACCATGTTTTTTCTTTCTTTACAGTTAATTCTCCAGATACTCAAAGATGTTACCAAGACATCAAGCTGGAAACCTGGTTGCCTAGCAATAAGTATTACCAGTACTAAGCCATTAGAGCCTGAGGTGGGAACCAGACTGAGAGGGGTCATGAACCCAGTACCCGTCAACCATGACATTGTGATGGAAGAATCCAGTTATGAAAACAGAGACTCAGGGGGATTTCTACAATTTCTTGCGTCAAAGAATAGCTCAGTTTTCACCATGACAAAAGAATATAAGAGGTATGGTTTCGGCTTGCATGCAAACTACATACAGTCGAACTTCAATGGCTCGAACACCTTTGGGACCTCGAAAATCTGTTCGAGACAGGGGTAGTTCGAGCCACTGAGGTTACTGTCAGGAGGCATAACGAGATACTTTTAGTCATCTTTTCGGTGTTCTATAATGAAAATGTATGCTGTGTGTACTCAATAGAATCGCCTCATCGAGGCGATTCTAATGAGTACACACAGCATTCATTTGCAAGATAAAGACAAAAAACTTCTTAATTATCCTCCACTATTTCTTATGTAGAGGATTTCGCTAGGGGCTCAAGAATGGGTTCGACACATCAATGGTAAACAAGCCATCGGTGTTCGAGCCATCGAAGTCCTACAGTATTTCAGTAAAACGGAAACTCATCCACCCAAACCTTGTTGCTGGCAATGGTACTTCAGTCAGTTGCACTTTGCATCTAACTGGTGACCAGGAGGTTGTGGGTTCGATACCTACCAGGTCAGCAACATTCTTTCATCGAAATTGATCATGAATTCTTTTTGACGGTCTTTCCCTTCTGATGATTCAAGAAATGCAGTTGTCATTTTTCTGGCAAAAGAATGTGCACTGTACTGCATTCTGCAACCAGTACTGCCCAAGAAAAGTGTAAGGATTATAGAACAGGTCAGTGTGGAGTGTCACATGCAAAAATGACAACTCTGCTTGTCTTTTCAAATTATCTACCCAGATCAATATTATTCAACATTTCGTTTCCGAAGCATAACTATGCAACAGTTTGAAATATTTTAATGATACTGGGTACGATTATAGAACAGGTCAGTGTGGAGTGTCTCATGCAATAATGACAACTCTGCTTGTCTTCCTTTTCAAATTATCTCCCCTGATCAATAGTATTCAACATTTCATTTCCAAAGTATAATTATGCAACCATTCAAAACATTTGAATGATAATTGGTAGGATTATAGAACAGGTCAGTGGGGAGTGTCACGTGCAAGAATGACAACTCCGCTTGTTGAATCATGTCCCCTGATCCATATTTTTGCTTCATTTTTGTTTCTGGAGCATGCCTCTCAGCTGTTTGTAAAGCTTTCACTTGAAATCTTATCCTAGTTTCATTCGACTATTTGGAAACCTGTTTTTTCTGGAATTTCCACGTTTCTTGTTATTTTATTTTTGATGAAAAATTCTGTTTCCAAATGGTAAAGACCCTGATCAGACACTGCATGAAGCAGAGTATCATAGACTACATTACATGTAGGTGTGTCTGAACGGAGCCAGTTTCCACATAAGGTTAATACCTGTATACATCATTACATGTACAGGTATGTACCATAATGATCCTAAGTAATAGGACAGATAGGCCAGATCAGACTGCTTCTGAATGGAATAAAAAGCATATTCTTATACTTAACCTTAAGAAGCTAATCACAACAATTATCATCTGCTACTTTCATTGTTCATTTCGATAACACACCCATGCGCCATAGTGCATTTTTCTTATCTCCAAAATGGCTACTTTTCTGGTGAAAATCCATGATATTTTTTTTTATTAATACTGCAAACATAGGTTGTGGGTGCTCGTTAGAACCGCCTCATTGAGGCGGTTCTAACGAGTACCCACAACCTATGTCTTGGAGTAAAAATAAGAAAAATAATGTTTACCCCCTTAAACCCCAGTTTTCTCTATATAAAGTGGGGTTTAGGGGGGTGTTCATTTTACGGACTTGTTCACGTGATGCGGTTACTTTTGAGTCATTGATGCAAACAGTTTGGACCGAGAACAGACCGCTCCTTTAATCAGGGTCCACACGGTTTGCCTGTATGCAAAAATATATCTTGAAAAGTTTGCAAGAAGTGGCAGCAGACAACATAAACAGACAAACTTTTCAGATGCTTCTCTTCTTAGCATTGTGATGGTTAATACAAGTACTTTATACAGGCCTCATATTTTTCCGGCATTTGCAGGATTTCAGGCTTTTAGAGCTTGATTTTGTTCTTGATTTCAGGCTTTTAGATTCTGATTTTTGTGTATATAGTCTGTTTAAAAAACTATTTAACCCTTATTTCTGACTATAAGTCAGTCAAATTACTTTATATTTTCACAAACTCCATTTCAAACAGTGTAGATCCTGATCAGATGGCTTCTTCAGAAGCCATCTGATCAGGATCTACACTGTTTGCAAAGGTAATGTAGTTGTGTCTTGTTTAGCAGGATAAGGGTTGAAGCTGCAAAATTGGGCCTTTCAGGCATCGAAAAGCGTGGTCAGTATGAGGCCTGTTTATAGGACTCTAGTTCATAATTAGAATGAAATGTCTATGCACTGTATGCTTATTATTGCGATTGTGGTACAGAGGACCCTGGTTATAACGACAGTATTTGTTCCCTATTATTGTGCCGTTATAAAGAATTTGCTGTTATAAAGAATCCCAGTTTAATAGGAATATGATAGGTAATAAAAGGCTTTGTCTGCGTTATTACTCCAAGAAATACCCTTTCATGACTATTGACTCAGTTTGTGCATTTCCAACCAGAGGGAAGCCCACGCCACTTGGAACCGAGGCTAAGCCTTTGGCTAAAAAGTGATTCCATTCAAATTGCCGTTATAAACAGTTTTGCCATTATAACGAATGTTGGTATAATTAGGGTTGACTGTATTTTCCTCAACAGATATTGGTACAGAGAAGACAATGGTGTATGCTGGCACCTTCAGATGTCCGAGTCAACACAGGAGTGGCTGTTCTTCCTCGCTCAACCAGTTGAAGGTTAGTTATATTTGTTCAGAGTTTAATGACAACGGCTGCCCCCGCCCATCGGGGCTTGAAGAATTAGATGGGCTGCATGATGCTTCCATGCGGAGCTGAAACCAACCGCACAGGAGTACCGGTAAACCACTTAGAGGATCTAAGCCTGCCCAGGCAAAACAGTACAAGTCGGACCATCCATGGTTATAAACACTATTGGTTTCATTGGGTGACAGGGCTTGAGAAGTCATTTCATCTCAATGTCGGGTAAAAGTCCCACAAAATTGGATGCAATGTCTCCAAAATGAACTATACAGTGTTGACCGGGACATTAAACATCAAATCTAACAAAACAAACAAATTAATGACATCGGCCCAGTCATTAATTTTGTTGTCATATTGAGCCTAACAATTTTCCTTTCCACATTTCCTGGACAGGCTTATTCATAAGTGGTTAACCAGTACAGTGCACATTCTTCCACCAGAAATTGACAACTGCCGTACTTGAAACAGTCAGAGTGAGAATGACTGTAAAAAAAAGTTGTGATCAGTCTCCACAAAAGAATGTTGCAATTCCTGTTAAGTATCCAACCTGCAGCCTCTTATCACCAGTCAAATGTACATCCTACTGGGCTGCTGAGACATACCATTACAGTAACACAGCCATGGGACATAGTGAATTTTTTCACATCTCCAAAGTGGCTACTTTTCTGATGAAAATCTGTGATATTTATAGTGCAAACATAGGTTGTCATAACAAAAACACGCCTATATAATTCTGACCCCCTTGAACACCACCATTATATAGTAAAACTGGGGTTTACAGGGGTAAACCATATTTTCCTTATTTCTGCTCTAAAATATAGAATGTGGGCACCCGTTAGAACCGCTTCGATGATGTGGTTCTAACGTGTACCCAAGCAGAAATAAGAAAAGTGTCACAATTTTTCATGTTAAAATCTTCATTTTTTGTTGATAAAATATACAATGTATTTGTATAGGCGTGTTTTCATAATTTGGGGGCTTATTAGAACCGCCTTGATCTCACGGAGGTGGTTCTAATAAGTACACATAATCTTTATCTTGGGGCAGAAAGAAGAAAAATAATGTATACCACTGTAAACCTCAGTTTTCTCTATATTAAGTTTGGTTTAGGTGGGGGTTCATTTCGCGGACTTGTTCACGTGATGTAAAGGTTATTTAACCCATTTTGTACTGAATAGAATTTTCCCACTTATATATAGAAGGAGACCATTTCAGAATTTAGGGGTGTCAGGTAAGCTAATAAGTCACTTTTAGAAGCTTAGAAAATAACTGAACATGTCATTTTGCAAACTATAAAGGCCCTGATAAGATGCCACATTCTGATGCTAAATTCTGCTTTTGGGGTTTAGAATGAATTAAAGTGGATGAATGCCAACTCTTTCAAAATCTTGCTGTCTCCTTTACTAACTAAGTAATAACTGTATTGAAAATTGTCATTTGTGGAGGTAAATCTGTCGTTTTACGGTCAGAAATTTTGTTTTGCTCATGGAACAGTAAACCTAATAAGTGACCATAAACTCAGTCACTTACTTGCCCAAATGAAATTTTCAATACAGTTGTCCCCATTCTAATGCACTTATTTGGTTGTTATCCCCCCCCCCCCCCCCATTCGAAGAATGGTGGAAAGGGCATATAGCATTGCCCCTGTCCGTCCGTCCATTCGTTTGTGCGTCCGAAACTTAAACGCGATCAATTACTTCCTTATTTCTTGATGGATTGTTAATGTTATCCATCATGAGACGATGTGTCATGTGCAAAACCCAGGTCCGTACCTTCATGGTCAAGTTCATACTTAGAGGTCAAAGGTAAAAAAAAAGGGTCCGAAACTTAAACACAGTCAATAACTTACTTATTTCTGGATGGATTTTGAAATTGCTTTGAAGAAATGTTAACCATCATGAGACGATGTGTCACATGCAAACCCATATCCGTACCTCCAAGGTAAAGGTCATACTTAGAGGTCAAAGGTCAAACAAACGGTCCGAAACTTAAACGCAGTCAATAACTTCCTTATCTCTGGATGGTTTTTGAAGTAACTTGGCAGAAATGTTGGCCATCATGAGACAATCTGCCTCACACCAAACCAAGGTCAAATGTGAAAAAAGGGTCCAAAACTTAAACACGGTCAATAACTTTCTATGGATGAATACGAACATAGACATATTTTCAGGCGGGGCATCCATGTCCTATGGAAGCATTTCTAGTTTTGTTAATAATTGTTCTCTTTTGCACAAAAGGGCAAGCACTGTGAGATGTGTAAAACCGAAATTGCCAGCCATTGACATTACGAAAACACGCCTATACAAATACATTGTAAACTTTACCTACAAAAAATCGAAATTTTTAGATGAAGAACTGTGATAGGTTTCTTATTTCTGAAGAAGAAAAATAATGTATACCACTGTAAACCTCAGTTTTCTCTATATTAAGTTTGGTTTAGGTGGGGGTTCATTTCGCGGACTTGTTCACGTGATGTAAAGGTTATTTAACCCATTTTGTACTGAATAGAATTTTCCCACTTATATATAGAAGGAGACCATTTCAGAATTTAGGGGTGTCAGGTAAGCTAATAAGTCACTTTTAGAAGCTTAGAAAATAGCTGAACATGTCATTTTGCAAACTATAAAGGCCCTGATAAGATGCCACATTCTGATGCCAAATTCTGCTTTTGGGGTTTAGAATGAATTAAAGTGGATGAATGCCAACTCTTTCAAAATCTTGCTGTCTCCTTTACTAACTAAGTAATAACTGTATTGAAAATTGTCATTTGTGGCGGTAAATCTGTCGTTTTACGGTCAGAAATTTTGTTTTGCTCATGGAACAGTAAACCTAATAAGTGACCATAAACTCAGTCACTTACTTGCCCAAATGAAATTTTCAATACAGTTGTCCCCATTCTAATGCACTTATTTGGTTGTTATCCCCCCCCCCCCCCATTCGAAGAATGGTGGAAAGGGCATATAGCATTGCCCCTGTCCGTCCGTCCATTCGTTTGTGCGTCCGAAACTTAAACGCGATCAATTACTTCCTTATTTCTTGATGGATTGTTAATGTTATCCATCATGAGACGATGTGTCATGTGCAAAACCCAGATCCGTACCTTCAAGGTCAAGTTCATACTTAGAGGTCAAAGGGTAAAAAAAAAGGGTCCGAAACTTAAACACAGTCAATAACTTACTTATTTCTGGATGGATTTTGAAATTGCTTTGAAGAAATGTTAACCATCATGAGACGATGTGTCACATGCAAACCCATATCCGTACCTCCAAGATAAAGGTCATACTTAGAGGTCAAAGGTCAAACAAATGGTCCGAAACTTAAACGCAGTCAATAACTTCCTTATCTCTGGATGGTTTTTGAAGTAACTTGGCAGAAATGTTGGCCATCATGAGACAATCTGCCTCACACCAAACCAAGGTCAAATGTGAAAAAAGGGTCCAAAACTTAAACACGGTCAATAACTTTCTATGGATGAATACGAACATAGACATATTTTCAGGCGGGGCATCCATGTCCTATGGAAGCATTTCTAGTTTTGTTAATAATTGTTCTCTTTTGCACAAAAGGGCAAGCACTGTGAGATGTGTAAAACCGAAATTGCCAGCCATTGACATTACGAAAACACGCCTATACAAATACATTGTAAACTTTACCTACAAAAAATCGAAATTTTTAGATGAAGAACTGTGATAGGTTTCTTATTTCTACTCTAAATATAGATTATCGCTTCATCGGTTCTAACGAATACCCACAATCTATATTTTAGAGCAGAAAAAAGAAAAATAAGGTTTACCCATGTTAGCCCCAGTTTTACTATATAAAAGTGGGGTTCAAGGGAGTCAAAATATTAAGAAAAATAATTCTTGCACACCAGACAAGGAAATCCGTGATTTTACCCTGGGATAGAAATTTATGTTCTGACCCTTGTGTTCCGACCCCAAATCGAATATAATCGCGTGTTTGATAAATGCACTGGTTGATTACAACCTCATGTGCGGCGTCGTCATGCGTGACGTCACTAGACATTCCTGTTTTGTCATCACAAAATGGCGGACGTCGGTAACCGAAGTGACAGCAGCATTGAAAATTCGCAAAAGAAATGGAAGGTATGCAAGAAAAAGAATCCAATATGGGTGTGAGGGGTGGATAGAAAAATCCGTCCCTCGGGATCACTGTCCGGCATCACTCGGCAAGCCTCGTGATGCCGGACAGTGTCCCTCGGGACGGATTTTTCAATCCACCCCTCACACCCATATAAGATTCTTATAGGCTTACCCCTGTAAACCCAAGTTTTACTATATAAATGTGGGGTTCAAGGGGGTGTTTTCGTGATGAAAAGCATCTTTGTTGTCAGCAAATGAAAGAAACAGATCATTAAGAAAACATGCCTATTCAAAGATATTGAAAATTGTACCACAAAAAAATGCAGATTTTCAGATTCAAAAGTCTGATATTTTCATATTTCTGCTCAAAACATAAACTCTAATGTAAGGGGAAGTTTGATTGGATAGTGCCAAAAATTTGTGACAGCATATTCTGGGAATGTATATACTGTCGGAAACCTGACATTGTCACGTAATGTTGGTTTTCATTGGCTGGCCTTTGGTTTTATGCAGCTCACAGCACTTGCCGTTTTGTTCAAAATAGTACAGTTTTTAACAAAACAACCAAATAAGTGCATCGGAATGGGGATAACTGTATTGAAAAATTGTCATAAATTCATTTTTACAATGACTTAAAACGAAAATTCCTACCGTAAAACTGCCGATTAACCTCCCTAAGTGACAATTTTGAATGCAGTTATCCCATTATTGTTGGAACTAGTTAGAACCGCTTGGCAAGGCGGTTCTAACTAGTACCCACAATTTATATTTTTTAGCCGAAATGAGAAAAGTAATATGTATTTCTGTTAACTCCAGTTTTACAATATAAAAGTGGGATTAAAGGGGGTCAGATTTATATAGGCGTATTTTCGTGATGTGATTTGGCTTATTTAATATTTGATTCTTTCAGAGGTGGATAGGTGTCTGCTGACATTGGTGGGGTACATGGATGAGTCTAATCAGACTAGTGCCAATTATGTCTCACAAATTTTAGGATCTTTTAAAGACTTTATCCTATACAGGAGAGTTCAAACTACACCCCTACTGGATATAAAACTTCCCCATAGCAAGTCGGGAAAGTCAACACAGACACAAAGCTCTTCAGACGAAACAGTTCATAGTGCTGGGAAACGTCTGTATCTCCATTTTCGTTCTCTAGTCGAAAATCCTACATTTGGTGCTAATAGTGTACAGTCTGCAAAAAGACGCCTAGTCAGGTCTGCTTCAATTCTGCGTCATCGATATCTTCCATTTTCTGATGTAAATAAACGAAAAAACTCAACTGTTAGTCTCAAGTCTGCATCTTTGGACAGAAATATAGGTCGATCTGTGTCATATGACGTAACTAAATTCTCATCTGAAGACACCGTAAGGCCAAGGTCACATTCTGTTAGTGCAGAAGGGTCAGAGGTCAAATCTGAAGCAAACAATGCAATAATTGATAATACTCAGGGTTCAGGAGATAATAATAATGTGCTCAAAGTAGAAAATGTTACTGCTGATACTGATAAAACAGAGGAGAATGAAAACATCGAGACTGAAAAAGAGGAGGAACAAGAGGAGATGAATGAAGAGGAGGAGGTGTCAGATGGAGGGGACCGATCTGAAATCTCGGAAACATCCGACAAGATTAAAGATATGGAGAAGCTTCTGGATGAAGATTTCTCATTTGAACAGGCTGTGGAGAGGGAAGATGATGGGTCATCAGGGTCAAGAGGTAAGGGGAGATTATACGTATCTTACCTGGGTGTGATGGTGGATGGAAAAATCTGTGCTGAGGGTCACTGTCAGGCATCACGAGGCTTGCCGAGTGATGCCAGACAGTGATCCCAAGAGATGGATTTTCCCAATTAATTGATGAAAAAATAGATGGAAAAATCCGTCCTGAGGGTCACTGTCAGGCATCATGAGGCTTGCCAAGGGATGCCAGACGGGGATCCGGATGGACAGATTTTTATCCCCCGAGCGAATAGGTTCGGGGTATATAGCGATCAGCCTGGCGTCCGTCCATCCGCCCGTCCGTAGACGCAACCTTGTGGTGGCCATAACTCCTTTACCATTTGAGATTCATTGATGGTTCTTGGCACAATTGTTCTTGGTGGTACTTGGTAAAGTGGTACATGAGGTTAAGCAGGTGTGTCATGTCATCTGGGTGCCCTGGGTTTAGCTCACCTGAGCCAAAGGTTCAGGGTGAGCTGTTGTGATCGTTCACCATCCGTCGTCATCGTCCGTCCGTCCGTTCACAATTTCTTTAAACAACATCTCCTCCTAAACTACTGAGCAGATTTTGACAAAACTTGGTTGAAATGATCCTTAGGTGGTCCTCTCCCCAAGTTGTTCAAAGAATTCAATTCCATGCAGAACTCTGGTTGCCATGGCAACGAAAATGGGAAAATAAGAGAAAACCTTTAAAAATCTTCTTGAATGAAACCAGAAGGCCCAGGTCTTTGATATTTGGTATGAAGCTTCTTCTAGTGAACTTCTACCAAGATTGTTCAAATTATAGCCCTGGGGTCAAAAATGCCCCCCCCCCCACACCTCTGGGGCCCACCGGTTTTACATAGGCTTATATAGGGAAAACCTTTAAAAATCTTCTTGTCTGAAACAAGAAGGCCCAGGTCTTTGATATTTGGTATGAAGCTTCATCTAGTGGACCTCTACCAACATTGTTCAAATTATAGCCCCGGGGCCAAAAATGCCCCCCCCTGCCAGGGCCCACCTATTTTACATAGGCTTATTTTGGGAAAACCTTTAAAAATCTTCTTGTCTGAAACCAGAAGGCCCAGGGCTTTGATATTTGGTATGAAGCTTCATCTAGTAGACCTCTACCAAGATTGTTCAAATTATAGCCGTGGGGCCAAAAATAAGCCAGCGCCAGGGCCCACTGGTTTAACATAGGCTTATGTGGGGAAAACCTTTAAAAATCTTCTTATCTGAAACCTTTGCTAGTTATTATGAAGCTTAATCTAGTGGACCTCTACCAAGATCGTTCAAATTATAGCCCTGGAACCCAAAATTCCCCCGTGGCGGTGTCCACTGATTTTACATAGGCTTATATAGGGAAAACTTAGGGAATCTTCTTGTCTGAAACCAGAAGGCCCAGGTCTTTGATATTTGGTATGAAGCTTCATCTAATGGATTGTTCCAATTATAGCCCTGGGGCCAAAAATGCCCCCGCGCAAAGGCAGACTGATTTTGCATAGGCTTCAATAGGGAAAACCTTTGAGAAATTTCTTGTCAGAAACCAGAAGGCCCAGGTCTTTGATATTTGGTATGAAGCTTCATCTAGTGGATCTTTACCAAGATTGTTCAAATTATAGCCCTGGGGTCAAAATGCCCCCGTGCCGGGGTCTACCTAGATTGTTCAAATTATAGTCCTGGGACCAAAAATTGCCCACCCTGGGACCCACATGTATATCTCTTAGCTCAGGTGAGCGAATTAGGACCATCATGGTCCTCTTGTTGAATTATCTCCCCTGACAATATAACCTTGTGATGGCCATAACTCCAATACCCTTTGAGATATATTGATGGTACATGGCACAATTGTATACAAGGTTGAGACGGCACTTGATGCTTAAGAACCACAACTTTTGCTGCTATGGTATTTGAGTTATCTCCCCTTCCAATATAACAATATGACCACCTTGTGATCACTCTACATCCAATACCCTTTGAGACATATTGGTGGTACTTGATGTAGATGTACATGAGGTTAAGCAGGTTTGTCAAGGTCAAGAATTACAACTCTGGGTGCTCTGTTTTTTTAGTTACCTCCCCTGACAATATAACCTTGTGATGGCCATAACTACAACACCCTTTGAGATATATTGAAGGAAATTGGTGTGATTGTATACAAGGTACAGAAGGGGTGTAATGTGCAAGAACCACAACTGTTGATGTTGTGGTATTTGAGTTATCTACCCTTCCAGTATAACACTATGACCAGCTTGTGATCACCATATCTCCAATACCCTTTGAGACATATTTTAATGGTAATTCATACAGAAATACATGAGCTTAAGCAGGCATGTCATGCGCAAGAACCACAATTCTGAGTGCCCTGGTTTTTGAGTTATCTCGCCTGACAGTATAATCTTGTGATGGCCATAACTCCAAAACTTTTGTGATATATTGCTGGTTTAATTCTGGTGCACTTTCTATTGGTGAACAATCTTCTGAAGGCCACATTGGCTTTTGGTCGGTGGATTGCCATCTCTTCCGATGGCTATTTTCCAATTAATGGATGGAAAAATGGATAGAAAATCAATCCTGAGGGTCACTGTCAGGCATCAAGAGGCAAGCAGGCGACTGCTGACAGTGACCTTCAGGACGAATTTTTCTCTCCAGCCCTGCAGCCCCCGCCCTTCGGGACTTGAAAAATAGATGGGCTGCATGATGCTTCCACGCAGTGCTGAAACCGACCCGCACATGGGTACTGGCATACCGCTTAGAGGATCTAAGCCTGCCCAGGCAAAGTGGTGCAAGTTGGACCGTCCATGCTCATTGACCCTATTGGTTTCATTTGGCGGCAGGGCTTGAGATGTCATTTCACAAAAAGTCCCACAAAATTGGAAGCAACAACCTTTACAGTGTTGACGGGGACGTTAAACGTCAAATCAAAGAAACAAATCTATCCACCCCTAACATCCATGTAAGATTCTTTTTCGTGCATACCTCCCATTTCTGAGTGTGAATTTTTAATACTGCAGTCACTTCGGTTGCAGATGTCCGCCATATTGTGAAGACACTTCATTGATGTTTTTAGTGACGTCAAGTACCCTTCTGTGACATCAACCTTAACGACAGCGCATATGAGGTCGTATTCAACCAGTGCATTTATCAAACTTGCGAGAATATTCTACTTTGGGTAAGAACACCAGGGTTAGAACAGAATTGCTATCCCAGGCTAAAACCACAGAAATCCGTGTCAGTTGTGCAAGAAAAACATAAGATGTTTCTCCGAAAATATGAGCTTAGACTGATCAGAGTCTTTGCTGTACACTGTAAAGGCAGTTTTTACTCAAAAGTTTCTGATGCAAGTTGTACCATCTATGCGAATTTAGCCTATTGGTTTCATTGTGTGGCAGGGTTTGAGATGTCATTTCTGATGCGAGTTATAAGGTCCATGCATATTAACCCCATTGGTTTTAATTGGGTGGAATGGATTGAGATGTCATTTCTGGTGCAAGTTTTAATGTCCATGCGTATAGGCACTATTGGTTTCATTGGTCGGCAGGTCATTTCTGATGTGAGTTATATGGTCCATGCATATGAACCCTATTGGTTTTATATGGCATGGCTTTAGATGTGATTTCTGGTGCAAGGTGTACGTCCATGCATCTTAACAGTATTGCTTTCATTGAGCAGCAGGGCTTGAGGTATCATTTCATCTCAGTCTGTCCAATATAAAGGGGTCTACTCTTAAAGGAAAGGATTTGCCCCTCAGGAAAAAATGTCCTCCTCAGGAGCAAGTTCTTTCCTTTAATAATACAGTAGAACTTCGGTGGCTCGAACACCGATGGCTCGCTTACCATGGCTGAGTCAAACCCGTTCTTGAGTCCCTAGGGAATTTCTGTACGTAAGAAATATTGCGGGATAATTAAGGAGATTTTAGTCTTTTATCTTGCAAATGTATGTTGTGTGTACTCATTAAAATCGCCTCGATGAGGCGATTCTAATGAGTACAAACAGCATACTTTTTCGTTATAGAACATCGAAAAGATATTCAAAAGTATCTCGTTATGCCTCTCGACAGTAACCCTCAGTGGCTCGAACTACCGCTGTCTCGAATACATTTTCATGGTCCCAAAGGGGTTCGAGCCATCAAAGTTCGACTGTAGTTGACTCCTATTGAAATGGGAGACAAAAATACTTTTGAAGGCATTGTCTCCCCTGAAGGTATATCTGTTTCCATGGGGCAAGTTGTTCAAAACTAATGATGTTGTTAGTTAACATATTGTTAAAACAAACTTTGATCATTTTGTACGGCAAATATGTTAATATTTTTGCTGAAGTAATGTGAGCAGCTTTTGCAAATGCAAAAGCTGCTCTCATTTTTCAGCCAAAATAACATTATATTGGATATTGCACTCGCTAGAACAGTTAACAATTTGACGACTAACAAACTCCTTTAGGTAGCAATACTTTGAACAACTGATCCCTAAAGAGTATATCAAGAACATTTTTATAAGTAAAGATTTTTGAAGAGTGATGACATTTAGCATATAAGTGTAATTAATCTCCCTTGAGTCCCTGAAATTGTGATACAAAGGAACAGGAAAAAACAGTTCTATAATGTTATTTATCAAGTCATTTCGTATTGGCCCAGGTACAGGTCCAAGGTCTGCCGAAGGCCCGAGGGCCAATGCAGCTGACCGAGGACCTGTAACTGGGTCAATCAAAATAACTTGATTAATGACAATTTTATTAATTGACATGATTAAAAAAACATGTTTATTGATTTTTTGACCTCACTTGACCTCAGTTAATATTGGTTGACCCGGTGTTAAAACAGATGACCTCCGATCAATACAGGATAGTTAATTAATAATATACAATACCAAACAAGAAAAATGTACTGGTATACAAATGATATACACTGTATATGTAAAATTATCTTGAAAATAAGGAAAATTATAGGGAAAATTTTAAGGAAATTATCCCTAAATTATACCTGTTACTCCTTTGCCACCACCCATCGGAGCCTGGAGAAATAGATTGGGCTGCATATTGCTTCAATGCAGAGATGAACCTGACCTCTCATGAGTACTGGTAAACTGCTTGGAAGGACTAAGTGGTGTGAGTCAGACTGTCCAGTGCATATAAGGTGTTTGGTTTCAATGGGCGGCAGGGCTTGAGATGTCATTTCATCTCAATGTCTGGTAATAGTCCCACAAAAATGGAAGCAATGTATCCAAAATTACCTAAATAGTGTTGATGGGGGTGTTAAACCTCAACTCAAACAAATACCTGTTACTCCTGTTATCTCGAGTTATGAATAGTGTTATACAGAGGTTGTGATATACAGTCGAACTTCAATGGCTCGAACACCTTTGGGACCACGAAAATCTGTTCGAGGCTGGGGTAGTTCGAGCCACTGAGGGTTACTGTCAGGAGGCATAACGAGATACCTTTAGACATCTTTTCGGTGTTCTATAATGAAAATGTATGCTGTGTGTACTCATTAGAATCGCCTCATCGAGGCGATTCTAATGAGTACACACAGCATACATTTGCAAGACAAAAGACTAAAATCAGCTTAATTATCCCCCACTATTTCTTATGTAGAGGATTTCGCTAGGGGCTCAAGAATGGGTTCGACACATCCATGGTAAACGAGCCATCGGTGTTCGAGCCATCGAAGTTCTACTGTATGTATAAGAATTCACCTGAACATGTGTATATTTCAGAAGGAATACAACATATAGTAAGTGCCAATCAAACTGCTGCTGAACTACTGTCTGTTGTAAGTATTACTTTTTTTTCTTTTGGCTTTGATGTTTTGGGGCCAGTTGTTCAAAACTAACGATGTCGTTAGTTAACGTAACGTTAAAACTTTGATCGTTTATTAAGGCAAATTTGCGAATATTTTTGCTGAACAAATGTGAGCAGCTTTTGCATTTGCAAAAGCTGCTCACATTTTTTCATCAAAAATAACAAAATTTTAAATATTAAACTTGCTAGAACAGTTAACAATATGACCGCTAACGAGCTCGTTAAGCTAATAATGCTTTGAACAACTGGCCCCTGGCCTTTACAATGTAATTTCACTATAAAGTTGAGCCAGTCATTATGCAGAGTGGGCGAAATATGAATATCTGGAGTAAAATTACCTGCCTGGCCATTGCAGAACTTGGGATCTTGGCATCTCAAACTGTTGTGAATACACCATTTGAAATGATACACATATTAGTCTTGAAACATTCTCTCATAGTCTTGATTTACCCATACATTTTACTCTTCAGCAATCAGGCATCGTTTAAAAAGTATTTTTCTTATTAGCTCGGCTGTTTTCGAAGAAAACAACGAGGTATTGTCATAGCTCTGGCGTCGCCTGCGTCGTCGTCATCTGCATCATCGTGCAAAAACTTGGACATTTTGTAATATCCCCTCCATTACTGAACATATTGCCTTGAAATTTGGACTAGTTGTTCATTATGAAAAGGGAAACTCATACCAATAGGTGGGGTAACCCTCAAAATATTTTTGGCACAATTATGCCCCTTTATCGACTTGAATTTTTGCAGCCGAGCATTGGCAACCGCATGCAGTGCTCTTGTTTTTTCTATTTTTAGGCTTGGCATTACTTGTGAATTGTCTGCTGGGCAGGCAATTCACATGAAATGTCAAGCTTTATTTTTGCTGAAAAATAATGGAAACAATCAGATTGTGTGTTGTAGAATTTTCAGCTGTGCTTGGAGAGCAAACTTTCTGATAGATAAGAAAACAATTAGATTGTTGTTTGCTTAGCATTTTTAGCAGCCCTTGAAGGGGTATTAAAAGCAAATTTAAACTTTATTTCTGAAAGCTTTATGACCACATTTTACCGTCCTCAGAAGTGTGGATGTTGATGGAAGGTAATGATCCTAACTTTTGGGACAGATAAGCCAAAGCAAATAGTGTAGACCCAGATTAGACTGTCCTGATGGAGCCATCTGATTAGGGTCTGCACTGCACTGTTGACCATTCTATATTCTGTCTGCACATTTTGGACTCCCTGGATGATGGTTAAAATTGTTTAGTATTATAGCAAGTTCTCAAGCTCTGCCCTTTCAAGATTATTTCAATCGTATCGGGCCGATCATTAATCAGAGGTGGGCTTAAACTAGAGTGGAGTACCTAGTGGAGAAAAAACACCTGACCTTTTGCTGCAGAACTTGGCGTCTCACATGTGACCTGGACCAGGCTCAAACCCACAGTGGTTAGATACCTAATGATTAACTTAAAGAGTCAGTGCTCTTATCCACTAGGCCATGGAGGCCCATTTGCAGACGTTGGGATTCAAACCCAGGCTGCATTGGTGACAAATGAAGGACATACACTGAGCTATCCAGGATCTACAACTTTGATCACAGGCTATAAATTAATGTTATTAATATTTCGTATTGGCCCAATTATAGGATCGAGGTCTGCTGTATTGGCCTGAGGCCGAAGGCCGAGGCCAATATAGCAGACCAAGGACCTGTAACTGGCCCAATACAGAATTACTTGATTAATGACAATTTTATTAATTGGCACCATTAAAAACATGACTTTTGATTTTTGACCTCAGTGTTAATACGGATTACCTCCGAACAAAAAAGGATAGTCAATTAATAAAGATGCAGGATCTGACACTAGAAGTGACTGCATGTTTACACCCTGTCAACTACAAAGGTCATAAGGAGATGGGACTTTTTAAGACTCATCCAAAAGTCTGGAGAAGCTCGGAATCGAAACAATGACCCTGGATTATGTGGCGAGTAGCTTATCTAGTACACCACAGAAGTGAATGTAGAAATTCAGTTATATTTGAATAGCTCAAATGCCTTTTGGACACTTGTTCCAGACAGTGGTAGTTTGCGTCATAGAGCCATAATAGGGATATTTTTTTTAACTCTTATCATGCTATTCACGACAACCCCTATCTTTGGAAACAGTGTAGATCCAGATCAGATGGCTTCTGACAAAGCCATCTGATCAGGATCTACACTGTTTGACATTCAGTTTATGAATTTGTAGCAATAAATTACATCAAGTAATTTGATTGGTTGATAGACAGAAATGGGTGTGGCTTAAATGAATATTCAGCAAGAGAAGGGTTAAAGAAAAATTACCATAATGATTCAAGTATTGGGACAGACAAGTCTAAGCAAACAGTGCAGACCCAGAGCAGAGTAGTGTGATCTGGGTGTACACTGTTTGCCATCTGCACTTCTTGGACTCCTTGCAGGATTGTGAAACAATTTTTAGCTCACCGTCACGTTGTGACGAGGTGAGCTTTTGGGATCACTTTTTTGTCCGCCGTGCATCCGTGGGTCTTGTGCGTCCGTGCGTGCGTAAACAATTACTTCAAATGACATCTCCTCCTAAACCACTGATCGGATTTTGACCAAACTTCACAGGAATGATCCTTAGGTGGTCCCCTTTCAAAGTTGTTCAAATGGTTCCGGTCTGTTGCACATATAGGTCACAGGAGCCAAAAATAGATTGTTTTCATCGAAAACTTAAAAAATCTTCTTCTCTGAAACCGCAAGGCCCAGGTCTTTGATATTTGGTATGAAGCTTCATCTAGTGGATCCCTACCAAGATTGTTCAAATTATAGTGCTGGGGCCAAAAATGCCCCCGCCCCGGGGCCCTTTGGTTTTACATGGGCTTATATAAGGAAAATCTTTAAAAATCTTCTTCTCTGAAACTGCAAGGCCCAAGTCTTTGATATTTGGTATGAAGCTTCATCTGGTGGACCCCTACCAAGATTGTTCAAATAATAGTGCTTGGGCCAAAAATGCCCCCGCCCCGGGGCCCTTTGGTTTTACATAGGCTTATATAGGGAAAATCTTTAAAAATCTTCTTCTCTGAAACCGCAAGGCCCAGGTCTTTGATATTTGGTATGAAGCTGCATCTGGTGGACCCCTACCAAGATTGTTCAAATTATAGTGCTGGGGCCATTAATGCCCCCGCCCTGGGGCCCTTTGCTTTAACATGGGCTTATATTGGGAAAATCTTTAAAAATCTTCTTCTCTGAAACTACAAGGCCCAGGTCTTTGCTATTTGGTATGAAGCTTCATCTAGTGGACCCCTACCAAGACTGTTCAAATTATAGTGCTGGGGACAAAAATGCCCCCGCCCCGGGGCCCTTTGGTTTTACATAGGCTTATATAGGGAAAATCTTTAAAAATCTTCTTCTCTGAAACCGCAAGGCCCAGGTCTTTGATATTTGGTATGAAGCTTCATCTTGTGGACCTCTACCAAGATTGTTCAAGTTATAGCCCTGTGTCCAAAAATGGCCCCGCTCAGGGGCCCTTTGGTTCTACATAGACTTATATAGGGAAAATCATGAAAAATCTTCTTCTCTGAAACCACAAGGCCTAGGTCTTTGATATTTGGTATGAAGCTTCAGCTAGTGGACCTCTACCAAGATTGTTCAAATTATAGCCCTGAGACCAAAAATGCCCCTGCCTCATGGCCCTTTGGTTTTATATAGACTTATATGGGGAAAATCTTTAAAAATCTTCTTCTATGAATTTTGTTTGTTTGTTTGATTTGAGGTTTAACATCCCCGTCAACACTGTAAAGGTCATTTTGGAGACGTTGCTTCCAATTTTGTGGGACTTTTACCCCACAGTGAGATGAAATGACAACTCAAGCCCTGTCGCCCAATGAAACCAATAGGGTTTATTAGCATGGACGGTCCGCCTCGCACCGCGGTTCCTGGACAGGCTTAGATCCTCTAAGCGGTTTACCAGTACTAGTGTGCGGGCCGGATTCAGCTCTGCGTGGAAGCATCATGCAGCCCATATATTTCTTCAAGCCCCTATGGGCGGGGGCTTGAAACCCATGGCCTATGTCTTTGATATTTGGTGTGAAATTACTTCTAGTGGACCTCTATCAAGATTGTTCAGATTATAGCCCTGGGGCCAAAAATGCCCCTGCCCTGAGACCCTTTGGTTTTACATAGACTTATATAGGGAAATCTTTAAAAATCCTCTCTGAAACTGCAAGGCCATGGTCTTTGATATTTGGTATCCTTTGGTTTTACATAGACTTATAATAGAGATAATCTTTGAAAATCTTCTTCTCTGAAACAGCAAGGCCCAGGTCTTTGATATTTGATGTGAAGCTTCATCTAGTGGACCGCTATCAAGATTGTTTAAATTATAGCCCTGAGGCCAAAAATGCCCCTGCCCCGGGGCCATTTGGTTTTACATAGGCTTATGTAAGGAATATCTTTAAAAAAATCTTCTTCTCTGAAACCACAAGGCCCAGATCTTTGATATTTGGTGTTTAGCTTCATCTAGTGGACCTTTGCCAAGATTGTTCAAATTATAGCCTTTGTTGATATTTGGTATGAAGCTTCACCTTTTTAGACCTCCCTCAACATTATGCACATTATAACCCTGGGGTCAATAATGGCCCTCCCCGGGGCCCACTTGTTACTCTATGGATCAGGTGAGCGATCCAGGGCCATCATGGCCCTCTTGTTTTATTTTTTTTGGAGAATTACACCAAGTCCTCAAGGTGTCTGAATTTTTAGGATTTTTACTATATGTCATGTCTACTCAGAATTGCCTTAATGAAAATTTTCATTGACCGATCATCAACTTATACAATTGAATGATTGAATATAGTGCAATGACATTTCTTGAAGTTTGCCACTAATCTGGCTTTTTTCAGACACAACATCTGGTAATGTTCAGGCCTCATACATTTCAGGCCTTTTGCTGGATTTCAGGCTTTTGGATTTTGGAGCTTGATTTTTTTCTTGATATCTGGCTTGATTTTTTTGTTGATTTCAGGCTTTTAGAGCTTGATTTTGTCTTGATTTCAGAGCTTGGTTTTTTCTTTATTTCAAGCTTGATTTTTCTTGATTTCAGGCTTTTAGAGCTCCTATATTCTGTTTAAAATGGCCATTCAACCCTTATCCTACTGATTAAATTATTAAGCCACACCCATTTCTGACTATTCACCTATCAAATTTCTTGATATAATGTATCTGTTCAATTCACAAACAGCATTGCAAACAGTGTAGATCCTGATCAGATGGCTTCTTCAGAAGCCATCTGATCTGTATCTACACTGTTTCACAGTTTGCAAAGGATATGGTTGTCGTGTTCAGCAGGATAAGGGCTATGGCTGCAAAATCGGACGTTTTAGGCATGGAAAAGCTTGGTCAGTATGATACCTGAGTGCATGTATATTGTACTTGTTCAAATTTTAGAACAAGTAGGTGTCTGAAGATTTAGGGAAAATATGATAAACAAAATTTTAATCAGTCCCTTAGTTACCCATTTGCTGTAAAGGGAATTGTACACAAGTGGTCATTTTATATGAAATTCGTGAAACGAGCCTTTGGCGAGTTTCATTAATTTCATATGAAATAAACATGAGTGTAAGATTCTGTTTATCATATAACAATTTTAAATGGGCTTTTATTGCCGAAGAAGTTCAGAAGAAACAGACTTGTCACGGATAGCGTTATAACGTTAGGTGCCAATAACAATGTGTTATTACACACATGCTCATATGATTTTTATTACATGACCTTATCCGCTAAATAACACCGACATTATATGCTAAAAACAAGAAATTATCAAGTTAAGGTACTGTATTAGATTGATCAGTGTAGCACGAGTGGTTAATTAAAAATTGTTATCTTTTGTTTCTTTTCAGGCTGTCCAAGCTTCTAATATAGATCTCAACAAATCCATCGAGGAACAAGTGGTATTGTCTGGGGGATGGATGTAAGTACATGTAGAAAAAATAAGTTTTGATTTGGAGGAACACCTTCAGGGGAAGCAACTCCTGCAAAAGTATTTTTGTCTCCCATGTCTATAGGTGTCAACTCTTAAAGGAAAGACTTTGCTCCTGAGGAGCAAATTCTTTCCTTTAAGAGTAGACTCCTTTCAGTGGGACCTGTCCTATAGAAAATTGAACAGGAAGTTCGGAAAGATGTCTCCCTTTGAAAAATGGCGGAAAAATCTGCCAGGTGTACCCATTCCCCTTAAAATCCAGTCAACACTATTAAAGGGTCTGAGAGTTAAGCTATTTCTAAAGACTGTCTACAGAAATAAAGACACTTTAAATTTATGGACTCACGTGTCTATAGAAAGCAGTGCAAATCATAAGAATTTTGAAAAATTTGAAAATCACAGAAAATGTATTATTAGTCCGGGATTTGAGACCAGATTTTGAAAAATTTAATGCACCCAAAATTCTCACGCTTTATTTATGCCGCTTCTTTGAGATAGAAGCCTAACCTATATGACATGTGATTATTTAGCAAATCTGGTGGGGAAAAGGGGTTGAAAATTCTATGAGTTTACACCCACCCCCATGCGGATGGTATAGTTGGATTAAGTTCAGTTATGTGTAGCTTGCGCTTGCAACTGAATGTTGATTTATTGCATCAGTCAAAATATTTGTCAATACTCGAAGACACCAAAATTCATGATATGATGTAACTACATCCGGTGTTACCATAAATTTTGACCATTGAAATTTGCCCCCACATATTTGGTAAATTTTTCACTATTTTCGTGCTAAATGATTTTTAGTACTTTTTGAAACAATTTCTTTTTCGTCCATCTGCAGGACGGTTATTTTTGCACGTACATGTGAAACTTGATCACTCTGTTTCAATCTGGGCGTGAACAAGGGACTCCGATACCTATGGACCCATTTACCGCTTTTTCCTGCTGTGTCACATATCTTGATAAAAATCCATATTAAAACAAACATAAAATAAATTATTTTACTGGCTAGTCATAGATGTATCATAACAGGGACCAATAGATATATTTGTGAAAAATTACTGATGGCCATATCCTTCCAGTTTATATTTAGTGAGGGGAATATACATGTACATCAAGCATATTTGTCAGCGAGTGAACTATCAAGTGATTCTCTAAACTGGTGACTTGAATCAATAAACATTTAATGAATACATTGTATATTTCAAGAATCATTATCCAAAGTTTCAGGTTTGTGCTGAAGGCTCCCCAAGTAACATCGACATTATTATATTCTAAACACGTAAATGCTACTGGCCACTACAAGGTCTCTGTTAATTCGCACGACTAAAAATAAATAGTACGCGAGCTTTAATGTAACGTTAAATAGAAGTGGAGGCAATGATCAGGAGTCGATACAATCAACCCACAGCTCCCATCAGAGACACCAAAAGGAAAGAAACACAAACATGAAACCACAGACGTAATGGAAACATCAATAGCGGAAAGCCAAAAGGACAGTTACTTTCCCACAAAATGGCCAATAGGCTATCCAAAATAGAATGATATAAGCGACACAAACACCCAAAGACAAACCTTAACAAAAATAAACACCGACAGTAGAACGGTCAGCGGAAACGAATTCCACTGGGGGCTTAAATCGATTTTACGTGGCCACAATTCTCGCCCTTACTTCCGTCGCGATTTAGACAAATAATTTGTTCAGTCCGCATGAAGGCCTCCTAACTCATCAGTGCAACATCTCTGTGAACACAAATAATCAAACAACCACAGAGATGAAACAACGGTGAGGACTCGACAGCAAGAAACCACTGAAATACTGGAGCAAAAGAAAACCAACAGTTAAAGCCAGCCCTTAAACATTCCTCTATCTTCCCTTTTCCCAGAGTTGTGGTATAACATGTAAGCGTGCATCTTTAGATGTCACCTGCATTTACTTTCTATCATTTCGTTGGGTAACCTGTATTCGATAGCCTTGTCCCTCTGTTCACCATTAGCTCTTAATTATTCGGTGTCGCTTCATCTCCTTTTTTACTACTTCCTTTTACTGATATTTGTCCCATATATTGATTTTTTGGGTTTAAAGGCACGTCAACCCTTGTTGGTCACTTTGTGTCCTCTCCCCAGAGAAAGGGGGAAAAGCGATAGAAGAGATAGTTGAGCAGATGAAAGTGAGGGACAAAGGAGATGGGGGGAAAATGGAAAACCTAAAACACAAGAAATAACAGTATTCCCCCTCTACCCTTACCTACTGCAAGAACAGCAGGTCTTGTCCAGCTTTAAGCCAATATCAGTTAGACGTTTTATTGACGCAAGGTACATGTCACCTTTGCCTCACCCAATCACCCCAATTGTCCATACAGATTGGCCAAAAAAGCCTTCTATGACAAGCCAACAGGAGTTCCAAAATGAAAAAGGCATTAGCACTATAGACATCTTAAGGACTAACTATGAAAATAAAAAAACACAAACAAGAGGGCCATGATGGCCCTGGATCGCTCACCTGATCCATAGTGTAACAAGTGGGCCCCAGAGAGGGCCATTATTGGCCCCAGGGCTTTAATGTGCATAATGTTGAGGGAGGTCTTAAAGGTGAAGCTTCATACCAAACATCAACAAAGGCTATAATTTGAACAATCTTTGCAAAGGTCCACTAGATGAAGCTACACATCAAATATCAAAGACCTGGGCCTTGCAGTTTGAGAGAAGAAGATTTTTTTAAAGATATTCCCTACATAAGCCTATGCAAAACCAAATGGCCCAGGGCTATATAAATCTATGTAAAACCAAAGGGCCCCGGGGTGGGGGCATTTGTGGCCCTAGGGCTATAATTTGAACAATCTTGGTAGAGGTCCATTAGATGAAGCTTCATACCAAATTTCAAAGTCCAGGGCCTTGTGGTTTCAGAGAAGAAGATTTTTAAAGATTATCCCTATATAAGTCTATGTAAAACCAAAGGGCCCCGTGGCGGGGCCACTTTTGGCCACAGCACTATAATTTGAATCATCTTGGTAGGGGTCCTTTAGAAGAAGCTTCATACCAAATATAAAAGACCTAGGACTTGTGGCTTCAGAGAAGAAGATTTTTAAAGATTTTCCCTATATAAGTCTATGTAAAACCAAAAGGCCCCGGAGCAGGGGCATTTTTGGCCCAAGGGCTATAATTTGATAATTTGAACAATCTTGGTAGGGGTCCACTAGATGAAGCTTCATACCAAATATCAAAGTCCTGGGCCTTGCGGTTTCAGAGAAGAAGATTTTTAAAGATTTTCCCTATATAAGCCTATGTAAAACCAAAGGGCCCCGGGGCGGGGGCATTTTTTGCCCCAGCACTATAATTTGAACAATCTTGGTAGGGGTCAACTAGATAAAGCTTTATACCAAATATCAAAGTCCTGGGCCTTGCGGTTTCAGAGAAGAAGATTTTTAAAGATTTTCCCTATATAAGCCTATGTAAAACCAAAGGGCCCCGGGGCAAGGGATATTTGGCCTCAGATCTATAATTTGAATAATCTTGTTAGGGGTCTTTCAGATGAAGCTTCATACCAAATATAAAAGACCTAGGCCTTGTGGTTTCAGAGAAGAAGATTTTTAAAGATTTTCCCTATATAAGTCTACGTAAAACCAAAGGGCCCCGGGGCGGGGGCATTTTTGGCCCAAGGGCTATAATTTGAACAATCTTTGTAGAGGTCCATTAGATGAAGCTACATTCTAAATATCAAAGTCCTGGGCCATGCGGTTTCAGAGAAGAAGATTTTTAAAGATTCTACCTATATAAGCCTATGTAAAACCAAAGGGCCCCGGGACGGGGGCATTTTTTGCCCCAGCACTATAATTTGAACAATCTTGGTAGCGGTCCACTAGATGAAGCTTCATACCAAATATCAAAGTCCTGGGCCTTGTGGTTTCAGAGAAGAAGATTTTTAAAGATTTTCCCTATATAAGCCTATGTAAAACCAAAGGGCCCCGGGGCGGGGGCTTTTTTGGCCCCAGCACTATAATTTGAACAATCTTGGTAGGGGTCCACTATATGAAGCTTCATACCAAATATCAAAGACCTGGGCCTTGTGGTTTCAGAGAAGAAGATTTTTAAAGATTTTCCCTATATAAGCCAATGTAAAACCAAAGGGCCCCGTGGCGGGGGCATTTTTTTTCCCAGCACTATAATTTGAACAAACTTGGTAGGGGTCCACTAGATGAAGCTTCATACCAAATATCAAAGTCCTGGGCCTTGTGGTTTCAGAGAAGAAGATTTTTAAAGATTTTCCCTATATAAGCCTATGTAAAAACCAAAGGGCCCCGGGGCGGGGGCATTTTTGGCCCCAGCACTATAATTTGAACAATCTTGGTAGGGGTCCACTAGATGAAGCTTCATACCAAATATCAAAGACCTGGGCCTTGTGGTTTCAGAGAAGAAGATTTTTTAAGTTTTTGGTGAAAAAAATCTATTTTTGGCTCCTGTGACCTAGTTGTGCAACGGACCGGAACCATTTGAACAACTTTGAAAGGGGACCACCTAAGGATCATTCCTGTGAAGTTTGGTCAAAATCCGATCAGTGGTTTAGGAGGAGATGTCGTTTAAAGAAATTGTTTACGCACGCACGGACGCATGCACGCACGACGGACAAAAAGTGATCCCAAAAGCTCACCTCGTCACTACGTGACGATGAGCTAACAAAAAAGACCTCCTTGGAACGGGGTCAGTAAGAAGTTTTACGGGGCTGGGGGTGGCCACTTTAATTGATTTTAGGTGACCACAATACTCACCCTTGATTATCTTGGTTAAAACCGATGTTGTTCATTCTGCATGATGGAGTTTTAGCTCATCAGTGCAACATCTCCGAGAACAGAAAATCAAACGACTAAAGAGATGAAACAACGATGAGGACTCGACAGCACGAAATAGCTAGAATGCTGCAGCAAAGGAAACCAAACAGTTAGGCTCCGGTTAACCCTACCAGAGACAGAGCTTCAGACACCTTCCTTCAGGCATTTTGGCGGAATTGCGTTCCTACACACGAAAGGAACTAGGCGGGCGGGTTAATTTACTTGAGGTTGAAACCGAATAATATTGAAAAGTGAACAGGGACGATGTTTGGCATAATAAATGTTACGATTCCTAAGTAAACCAAGCTTCTTCTCTATACCTTAGTCAAGAAGGGTGGGAACATCGGGTTCAACACAGACTCGACTGACCTTTTCTGCATCTTCATGTAACTTGGTGACATCAATTTGCGCATGTTTGCCAAAATATCAACCAAAACCAGAGTCAATCAATCATCAAATACGGTGGAGTATATCAAATCCGCAGCTGGAGAATTAGATGCTGATATTTAAATTAAGTAGAGTATCTTATTCTACAGCAAATTAATGGTAAAAACCAAAACAACAAACCTCTAAAACACTTAAGTAAAGTTGTTTCGCCAAATACTATATAATGTTTCTTTTTTGTTTGCAGTGAAATTTCGCAGACCTTCAGTCGAAAGGAGGCTGGATTGTTCAGAGGCCTAAACTTATTAAAAAACGTCTTTCCTTCAATTATGAAATACTGGACAAAAATCTGCCAACCCTTTGAAAAAAAAAAAAAGACTGAAATAGGGCCGCGCTGTTATCTTCACTGAACATAGTTGTCTTTCAGAGGTATTGCTGTCATGGTAACTGCAAACCAAACTATCAATGGTCATCAATTAATTGTTTATGAAGGCTGGCAAATGCAGCTAAGCAACAAAAGATAACTAAACAAGCGCAATCAGTAAAGGAGAAAACTATGGCTGCTGCATCATGACAATGCCGATTAAATATGGTTTTCACTTGCCATCAAGCTTCAGCGGCTTTCAGTAAATGACATGAACACAAAATTATAAACAATTAAGCGGCCCATGGGAAACTACGCTCACCAGAGCTCAAGTGGGCATAAGTCGCCAACCCATCCCCCTGGTGGCCGTTTGTTTGTTTGTTTGATTTGAGGTTTAACGTCCCCGTCAACACTGTATAGGTCATTTTGGAGACGTTGCTTCCAATTTTGTGGGACTTTTACCCGACATTGAGATGAAATTACATCTCAAGCCCTGCCGACCAATGAAACAAAAAATGGTTTATAAGCATGGACGGTCCGACTCGCACCGCTTTGCCTGGGCAGGCTTAGATCCTCTAAGCGGTTTACCAGTACTCGTGTGCGGTCGGTTTCAGCTCTGAATGGAAGCATCATGCAGCCCATATATTTCTTCAAGCCCCGATGGGCGGGGAGAAAGTGGTGGCCATTTAGCTTAACAGATCATAATGGTTTAGTAGAGGCCAATCTCAAGACCACTGCTGCCAAATTATTTTGAAATCAACCTTTTTTTTTTTTTTTTTTTGCCGACGCATACATTATGGTCAGCTTTGAACAATTTTAGCAGGGCTAGAGTCCAAAATGCTGCATACCAAGGTCTTGTATTTCTTGAGATGCAGAATTTTAAATCACTTTTGGCCATATATTGGTGTGACGATCACACAGATCCCTCTAACAAACTTTTATTTCTCTACCACACTGATGCAGTATATGTAATTTGGTACCAGTTAGTCCAGTAGTTTTAGAAAAATTAAAAAATATTAATCTTACGGTCCCAGGATCATTAAGCTGATTGCAAATATCAACTATGATGTCATAAGCTGCAACAGAACTAGAAAATCTGGTCTTTTCCATACAAAATCCTAAATGACCGAATGTGACCTTTACGTAAGAAAGGTCAAGGTCAACGAAATGTCATCATTCGAACAAATTTGATAGGGCCCATGTCCCCAATGTTGCATACCAAGTTTCAAGGTCATCGGTCGATTGGTTTCTGAGAAGGTGATTTTCAAAGGTTTTTCCATATATGGGCATGGTGGACATTTTGGTCATGTGACCAAGACATTCAGAATATATGTTTGTTTTCCCACCCCATGGCAGCTTCACATATAATTTGGTTCCAATTGGCCTTGTAGTTTCAGAGGAGATGTCGTTTGGAATTGTTTGGATGCTTAAATGAGAAAAGAGGGTAGGAACATTTATCTCCCCTTTTTATGCCTTTTGCCCCACTTTTTTGATTTTCTAACTCCATTTTCAAAATGCTGAGATACCTCTAAATAAATTCATATGATAGTTAAGTGTGAGAAAGTAAGGTGCATTAAACTCCTTAAATACGGGTGCTACGAATTTCAAATCCCCGACTATATATAAACTCCTTCGTTACATGATGAATTGTTATGGAAAAAATTTTCTCGAATCTGTTGTCTAATTTTCAAGTATTTATATAAAATGGCTACGAAAGATATTCTTGTCCTTCATGTACCTTACAACAAGTGTGCCACGCATCAGGTTACATGTTTCATTGTTTATAGTGTAAGGGAGAAAACCTGAACTACACAGAATCAATTATTTAAGTTCTTGGATTAATAATCAGCAAGACAATGGATCCTACTCAGTTTTGAGCTAAACGCAGATTATCATGTATTAAAGAAGGTTGCGTAACACATGTACTGCGATTTTCAAATTTTTGAAAATTCTCATGATTTGCATTGCTCTCCATGGACATGTGAGTCCATAAATTCAAAGACTGTCTTTATTTTTATGGACAGTCTTTAGAAATAGCTAAACTCTCAGACCTGATCAAAGTCATATCAAGGCAGTCAATTTGCCTAACCACACTTTTCCTGGGCAGGCTTATATAAGCGGTTGACCAGTACCATCATGTGAACAAGTCCGTGAAATGAACACCCCTAAACCCCATTTTATATAGAGAAAACTGAGGTTTACAGGGGAATACATTAATTTTCTTTTTTCTGCTCCAAGACATAGGTTGTGGGTACTCGTTAGAACCACCTCAATGCGGTTGTTCTAACAAGCACACACACCCTATGTTTACAGTACAAATAACAAAAATGTCACTGATTTTCATCAGAAAAGTAGCCATTTTGGAAATGTGAAAAAATTCACTATGCTGCACGGGTGTGCTATGAGGACTGTTCAAATATGAATGCAACTAAGCACATAAAAATGATTCCGTGATAGATTTCGATGAAAAATTTATTTTGTTCCCTCAAAGTATTCCCCTTTAACAGAAATACAAACTTTCAGTCTTCTGATCCAATCATTGAATGCATTTTGGTAGTCTTTTTGAGGTATACTATGAAGACACTGGAATATTGCAGAACCGAGGTGTTTGCGCTGTACAAATTTTCGACCAGAAACTTATTTTTTTGAGCCGCGGGAAGAAAAAAAGTCACACGGGGCAAGGTCAGGGGAATACAAGGGGGTGAGGGAGTTCAACAACCTTTTCCTGCTTCAGATAGTCTTGCACAATGAATGCCTTGTGCGATGACGCATTGTCATGTAGCAATCTGACATCGGCAGTACCAGTTGCGGGTCTTCGTTCTTTGAAATATTTCTTCAATTTTCGAAGAACTTTATTCTTATAAAACTTCGCATTTACAGATTTGCCTTTAGGCACAGCAACCTGAATAGCAGGGCCCTGATTTGAAAAGAATATGGCATACATTACCTTCTTGACGCTCATGGTTCGCTTTGCAATGCATGGTCTTTTGCAATACTTTGTTGCCCATATTTTGTTCTGAATCTTTCGTTTTGGCTAAAAAAAGTGAACCCATTCTCTCGTCACCTGTGACGACATTAGCGAAAGACCGTGCATTGTAATTTGGAAACTTTTTCAGCAGCTTCTTGGTGCACTGAACGGGTGTCTTTTTCTGCTCATCTGTCAACAGATGGGGAATCCATCTAGCACAGATCTTTCTCATTTTCAAATCCCGTTTCAGAATTGTATGAGCTGCTCCTAATGAGATGCCAACCATACTAGCTATTTGCCTAGTGGTGTATCGTGCATCGGTAGCAACTATTTCTTTCACTCTAGCAACCATCTTGGCAGATGTTGCTCTTTTCGGCCGACGATCATGTGGTGCATCTTCTGTTGAGCCTAGCCCACAGCCGAATTTCTTACACCAACGAAAAACTGTCGGAAAAGACATTTCATTATGCCCATAAACCGAACATATTTCATCAAAAATGTCTTTGCACCGTATACCAAGAATACAACGATTCTAAATATAGGACCGTATTTCAAAGCGTACTCTGACCTTCTACCAACCATGTTTTGTATTAGTATACAAGAGTAGACAGTGTTTATCGAATGATATACATGGCTAAAGTCAACGGATTTTAACAGGTTTGGTATCAATGTATAGGTAAAATGTTTTTCTATGCTGTGATATTTATTTCCAGGTGATTTTTGCATTAGTGCATGAGAAAATGTTCTACTTGCATTCATATTTGAACAGTCCTCGTATCGTAATGCATTGCACATTCTTTGGACAGAAAATGATAACTGCCCCCTTTGAATCAGTCGTAGGGAGAGGATGACTGTACATTTTGTAAAGAAATGATATTTTTTTAATGTTAATTGATAACTCTGGGGTTGACTATAACTTTGCTTGTGATTTGGGGCCAGTTGTTCAAAGCTAGCGATATGATTAGTTTACATATCGTTAAAATTTTTATCATTTAATAATTATGGCATTTATACTTAAATTTTTGCTGAAAAATGAGAGCAGCTTTTGCAGATGCAAAAGCTGCTTTCACTTTTCAGCAAAAATCACACTATATTAGATATTGTACTTGCTAGAACAGTTAACAGTTTGACCACTAATGAGCTCGTTAAGCTAACGATACTTTGAAAAACTGGCACCTGATGTTGTTCATAATTCACTGAATTTTAAATAAATAGAGGATATTTACTTTTATGAAGTAGATACCAAAAATATTTCGTTGAGTGTGTTAAAAACATCCTAATTTTCACAAGTGCGAAGTGAGATGAAATATTTTTGGCATCTGCCAAAAAAATGTAAATTTTTTCTTTATTTTATAATTCATTAGGATACTTACGGTAACTGATCAATCATATCCCACATCACAATTTTGAATTGGCTTTGACGTGATGTCAGTTTCAAAACATAAACAGTTCGCCATTTTGAATACAGCATTTTTACAGTTCAAAGAATGCTTTTCAAGGTATTTTATAGAATTCTTTTATCAATAACATGACTTTTTGCTAAAAAAGTAGTCCCGGCTGCTACTGTGAAAATAACAAGGTCATGTTATTTTTCACAGTGTGAAAATATCATATATATATTTTTTTATTTGTTTCAGATATGCATTGATTTCACTGCAAAGTATAAATAAATTACTTTTATAATTTAAATTTACATTGTTTTTAATCACTTATTTGACACAAAGGCCTGTTTTGAGGGCATTATTTGACAAAAAGGCCTGTTTTGAGGGCTAAAATTTAAACAAGAAAATGACTACACACAGTTTTCCTGTTATCAGTGGAACAGCATCCTTAACATCATAATATTGCCACCATCCAATCATATATGTGAGAAGCATGCTTTATTTCGCTGTCACTTAACCCAATGCATGCGAGAAACAGTACCTTGGCAAACAGTGCAGGCCCAGATCAAACGCGGCAGAACGCGTCTGATCAGGGCCTGTACTATTTGCTAACAGAATTTTCTGTCAAAAATAGAATTAAAAAGAAAAAAAATGGCCTGACACCCCTTATATGATGAATGGACTTGTCCAACATATAGCAATGGAAGAGTCTACTAGCATAGAATGGGTTAATGATCATGGGGCATAGCATAAGTTGGTGTATACATCCATTGAATTATGAACGCTATGTCCCAATAGTAAACGACAGATCTTCTTTTATATAAATGCACAGAGAATATAAACATTTAAGAAATTAACTTTATTTTTCTGCTGTTCATGAAAGTATAAACGCAGTGGGTTGTGGCAAAGTAAATGAACCCTGAAGGGGTTCATGTAAACCTTGCTAGCGACCCATTGTCGTTCATACTTACATGAAAATCAGAAAAATAAAGATAATTTCTTAAATGTTTATATTCTCTGTGCATTTAAATAAAAGAAGTTCTGTCATTTTATTTTTTATATTTACATTCTTTGCCACTTTTACAGAGAGCGGAATAGCGTTGACATCACCAATGCCCCTAGAGAACCATGGTTTAGACTGACATCACTTGATGCCACTGAAAATCATGTGACCCGATGCCTTCAGGGAAGTATGAACTACATTGTTTTCTATAGGTTTACATTACAGTTTACACCGGAAATGTAAATATTTAATGATAGTCACAGATTTGTTTTCCATTTTTGCAGGTTTTGTGGCCTTGAAAATGATGTAGTAGTTTTAAAGAAGATTTCTGTTAATCAAAATATTCAGTGGTAAGTTTAACCCTTTTTGTACCAAATGGAATCTTCCTCCTTAAGTATACCAGGAGTCCATTGCGTGTCAGGTTGTGTTTTCTTCAAAGTTTATTTGGAAAATAGCTGAACTTTTAATAAACAGTGCAGGCCCTGATCAGACGCCGCATTCTGCGGCGTCTGATCTGGGCCTGCACTGTTTGCCAACTACCCTTTTTGGGGCTTCCAGTACTAAATGGGTTACTATTTGTAGGCAGCTATCACTGCAACGCAGCTTCATCTAGGTATTCTGAAGATATACAAGTTTATCTTAACAAAGAAAGTGCTAAAAGCATAGCGCCAGATAACATCACGAAAATGTGCCTATATGATTCTGATCCCCTTGAACCCCACTTTCATGTAGTAAAACTGTGGTTTACGGGGTACACCTTATTTTCCTTATTTCTTCTCAAAAGTATAGATTGTTGGTACATGTTAAATTTTAAACCACCTCGATGAGGCGGTTCTAACGTGTACCCATAATGTGTACCCACAATCTATATTTTGAGCAGAACTAAGAAAATTATCACAATTTTTTGTCTTAAAAGTTTCGCTTGTTCGGCAGAAAAAATTACAATGTATTTGTATAGATGTGTTTTCATAATGGGTGTTTTTTTCATCCAAAAATACTAATATTTTTCTTATTTCTCTCTGAAAACATATGTTATGGGTACTCATTAGAAGCACCTCAGCGAGGTGCTTCTAATCAGTACCCACAACATATGTTTTTGTGCAGAAATAAGGAAAACCATGCATGGATACCCCCTCATATCTGGTGCTATTTAAAAGGTCATTATTTTTCACCACTTCCTATCAAAGTCACCAATTTTGTTTGTTTGATTGGAGGTGTAACATAGCCCGCCAACACTGTATAGGTCATTTTGGAGACGTTGCTTCCAATTTTGTGGGACTTTTACCTGACATTGAGATGAAATGACATCTCAAACCCTGTCGCCCAATGAAACCAGCAGGGTTTGTAAGCATGGACGGTCTGTCTCGCACCACTTTACCTGGGCAGGCTTATATCCTCTAAGCGGTTTACCAGTACTCGTGTGCAATCGGTTTCAGCTGTGCATGGAAGCATCATGCAGCCCATCTATTTCTTCAAGCCCCAATGGGCGGGGGCGCACAAAGTCACCAATGAGACAGCTCATGAGAAAAGGGCATTTTTCATACAACGTCGTATTTATTTATTGAATAACGTCATTTCATGAAAAACATATGACCACATTTATGTAACTGTACTTACTGGATCATAACATCATGATACCGTCCATGACAATTCTTTGATCTCTCTTGAAATTCTTTTGTAATACAAGCTAATTCAAATCTGCAGAACCGTCTCCCCGATAGGATTCAAAATTTATGTACACCCACAACATAAGACTTTCTCGCTTAATTAATCCAAGCAACAAATGTTGTGGATATTTGTTACAATAGCCTCCTCGAGGCGATTCTAATAAATATCCATAACATTTGATTCTTGGAGTATTAAATAATTACGATATTCTTGAATATTACAATTAATCCGTATCAACTCTAGCTAAGGGTTCCTTTTATTATACCCCCAGCATATGCAGTATACCATGTGGGTATATAGTTTTCGTATTTTGTGTGTGTGTGTGTGTGTGTTTGTGTGTGTGTTTGTGTGTGTGTCTGTTAACATTTTCGTGTCCGCTCCATAACTTTTAAACCGCTTGACATATTTTCATGAAACTTCACATAAATGTTAAACACCATGAGACGACGTGCAGAACACATGAACCATAATTCTTGCTTTTCTACTTTCAGAGTTATTGCCCTTTGTATGTTTTAACTTGCATTTTCGTGTCCGCTCCATAGCTTTTCAATCGCTTGATATATTTTCATGAAACTTCACATAAATGTTAAACACTATGAGACGACGTGCAGAACACATGAACCGTAACTCTTGCTTTTCTACTTTCAGAGTTATTGCCCTTCGTATGTTTTAACTTGCATTTTCGTGTCCGCTCCATAACTTTTCAACTGCTTGATATATTTTCATGAAACTTCACATAAATGTTAAACACCATGAGACAACGTGCAGAACACATGAACCGTAACTCTTGCTTTTCTACTTTCAGAGTTATTGCCCTTTGTATGTTTTAACTTGCATTTTCGTGTCCGCTCTATAGCTTTTCAACCGCTCGATATATTTTCATGAAACTTCACATAAATGTTAAACACCATGAGACGACGTGCAGAACACATGAACCGTAACTCTTGCTTTTCTACTTTCAAAGTTATTGCCCTTTGTATGTTTTAACTTGCATTTTCGTGTCCGCTCCATAACTTTTCAACTGCTTGATATATTTTCATGAAACTTCACATTAATGTTAAACACCATGAGACGACGTGCAGAACACATGAACCGTAACTCTTGCTTTTCTACTTTCAGAGTTATTGCCCTTTGTATGTTTTAACTTGCATTTTTGTGTCCACTCCATAACTTATCAACCGCTTGACATATTTTTATGAAACTGCAAATAAATGTTAAACACCATGAGACGAAGTGCAGAACACATGAACCGTAACTCTTGCTTTTCTATCAGAGTTATTGCCCTTTGTATGTTTTTACTTGCATTTTCGTGTCCGCTCCATAACTTTTCAACCGCTTGATATATTTTCATGAATCTTCACATAAATGTTAAACACCATGAGACGACGTGCAGAACACATGAACCATAATTCTTGCTTTTCTACTTTCAGAGTTATTGCCCTTTGTATGTTTTAACTTGCATTTTCGTGTCCGCTCCATAGCTTTTCAATCGCTTGATATATTTTCATGAAACTTCACATAAATGTTAAACACTATGAGACGACGTGCAGAACACATGAACCGTAACTCTTGCTTTTCTACTTTCAGAGTTATTGCCCTTTGTATGTTTTAACTTGCATTTTCGTGTCCGCTCCATAACTTTTCAACTGCTTGATATATTTTCATGAAACTTCACATAAATGTTAAACACCATGAGACAACGTGCAGAACACATGAACCGTAACTCTTGCTTTTCTACTTTCAGAGTTATTGCCCTTTGTATGTTTTAACTTGCATTTTCGTGTCCGCTCTATAGCTTTTCAACCGCTCGATATATTTTCATGAAACTTCACATAAATGTTAAACACCATGAGACGACGTGCAGAACACATGAACCGTAACTCTTGCTTTTCTACTTTCAAAGTTATTGCCCTTTGTATGTTTTAACTTGCATTTTCGTGTCCGCTCCATAACTTTTCAACTGCTTGATATATTTTCATGAAACTTCACATTAATGTTAAACACCATGAGACGACGTGCAGAACACATGAACCGTAACTCTTGCTTTTCTACTTTCAGAGTTATTGCCCTTTGTATGTTTTAACTTGCATTTTTGTGTCCACTCCATAACTTATCAACCGCTTGACATATTTTTATGAAACTGCAAATAAATGTTAAACACCATGAGACGAAGTGCAGAACACATGAACCGTAACTCTTGCTTTTCTATCAGAGTTATTGCCCTTTGTATGTTTTTACTTGCATTTTCGTGTCCGCTCCATAACTTTTCAACCGCTTGATATATTTTCATGAATCTTCACATAAATGTTAAACACCATGAGACGACGTGCAGAACACATGAACTGTAACTCTTGCTTTTCTACTTTCAGAGTTATTGCCCTTTGAATATTACGAGTTTTACCATTCACTTGTGTCCGCTCTGTAACTTTAAAACCGTTTGAGATAATTTTATGAAACTTCAAACAAATGTAAAGCAAGATAATAGGATGGGCAGAACACAAGAACCATAACTCTTGTTTGCATACATTACAAATTATTTCCCTTTGAAGATTGTAAATTATGTGTCTGCTAACATCTTCGTGTCTTCTCCATTACTTTTAAACGGCTTGACATATTTTCATGAAACTCCACACGAATGTTGAACACCATGAGACGACATGCAGAACACATGAACCATAACTCTTGCTTTCCTACTTTCAGAGTCATTGCCCTTTGAATCTTGAAAATGGCCATTCTATGGAATATGGCCTGTATATGCAAAGAAGCTTTTGACATTGCTATTTTCAGCTGAGGTGATGGCACTGGCCGGGGGTATATGTGCCCCACTGGGCACTTTTGTCTAGTTGAAATTGTCGTTGTAACGAGTTTTGTCCTTATATTGATTGTCGGTATAAAGAGGGTTGACTGTAATAAATACCCACCTTATGTCTTGATCTTTTAACATTTCAGCTATCTTGGTAAAGGGGTAATCCAAGCCTCTCCTCAGACAGTGTGGAATGCCATTAAAAATCCAAGAACAAAGTTCACCTATGATGAAAGTCTCAAGGTATTCCTTGCTTATGTTTAGAAGCCTCTGTGGTGTAGTGGTTATGCTACTCACCTTGTAAACCATGTGTCACAAGATCGATCCTGGGCTTCTCACGACTTTCGGATGAGTCTTTAAACTGAGGTACTGTCTCTGTATGACCTCAGCTGTTTGGGAGACGTAAATCAAACTCTCACTCATTTCTTGCTTATGTGTAAACACCACAACCTTCAGGGCTTGGAAAAATAGACTGGGCAGAATGGTGCTTCGGTGCAGAGCTGAAACTGACTGCACATGAGTATTGGTATACCGCTTAGAGGGTCTAAGCCTTCCCAGGCAAAGTGGTGCAAGTAGGGCCATTCATGCCTATAAACCCAATTGGGTTCATTGTAAAGCAGGGCTTGAGATGTCATTTCATCTTGGTGTCGGGTAAAAGTCCCACAAAATTGGAAGCAGCATCTCCAAAATGACTTATATAGTGTTGAGGGGGACATTAAACCTCAAATAAAACAAACAAATGCCATTGATAAGCTTCAAAGCAAACTCTTGGGCCCAGTTTTTCAAAGCATTGTTTACTTGAACTTGTAAGAGGCCAAAGTGTTAAGACTTATCCTGCTGAACACGACATCCCCAACCGTTGGAAACAGTGTAGATCCAGATCTGATGGCTTCTGAAGGAAGCCATCTGATCAGGAGCTACACTGTTTGTCGTGCAGTTTGTGAACTGAACAAATACATTATATCAAGTAAATTTGATTGGTGGATTGTCAGAAAAGGGTGTGCTCAGCATGTCTTCAAGAATGCATTCAAGTCATCTCTTTGTGCACGTATTTTTGGAATGCTCTTTAAAAGAAATTTCAGTTGAGGATTAAAATATTTACCCTTGCTCAGACAGCTGAGCAATATCCCTGTCAGGAAGCCCTCTTGTTTTAATATAACTTTCTTTGGGTCCATTTTTAGCTCGCCTTACGAAAGTAAGGGGAAGCTATTGCCATAACCCCGGGCGTTCGGCGTCGGCGTCCGCGTCCGCGTTTGGTTAAAGTTTACCTGCAAGCTCTTATTTGTGATGTTTTACAACTTTATTTTGAATATATAATTAATAATTGCTAAAAAAAAACAATATTTAACATTATCATTGTACTTCATTTTACAGGTTTTTATAGCCCCGCTTTGAAAAAGTGGGGCTATATTGGATTTGCCATGTCCTTCTGTCATTCCGTGATTCCGTTAATTTGTGTTGGCTCCATAACTTTGTATCTGCTTAACATATTTTCATGAAACTTCACACAAATGTTAAACACCATAAGACAATGTGCAGAGCGAAGGAATTATAACTGTGGATTGCCTACTTTTGGAGTTATTGCCCTTTGAACATTTTCCGTAATTCCGTAATTCCGTAATTCCGTGATTCCGTTAATTTGTGTTGGCTCCATAACTTTGTATCTGCTTAACATATTTTCATGAAACTTCACACAAATGTTAAACACCATAAGACAATGTGCAGAGCGAAGGAATTATAACTGTGGATTGCCTACTTTTGGAGTTATTGCCCTTTGAACATTGAAAAATTGCAATTTTAATTGTGTCCGCTTCGTAACTCGAAAACCGTTTGAGATATTTTTAGGAAACTTCACACAAATGTTAAGCACTATGAGACGATGTGCAGAGTGCAGGAACCATAACTCTGCATTGCTTATTTTTGGAGTTATTGCCCTTTGAACATTGAAAAATGGCAATTTTAACAGTGTCCGCTTCATAACTCGAAAACCGTTTGAGATAATTTCATGAAACTTCACACAAATGTTAAGCACTATGAGACAATGTACAGAGCGCAAGAACCATAACTCTGGTTTTCGTATTTTCTGTGTGTCTGTCTGTGTGTCTGTCTGTGTCTGTTAACAATTTTCGTGTCCGCTCCATAACTTTAAAACCCATTCACATATTTTCATGAAACTTCACACAAACATTAAACACCATGAGATGGTGTGCAGAGTGCAGGAACCATAACTCTGGATTGCCTAATTTTTTAGTTATTTCCCTTTGAATATTGAAAAATATCAATTTTAGCCGTCTTTGCTCGATAACTCAAAAACCGTTTGAGATAATTTTATGAAACTTCACACAAATGTAAAGCACCATATTACGTGTGCAGAGCGCAGGAACCCAAACTCTGGATTGTCTACTTTTTCAGTTATAGGCTTTTGAATATTAAAAAATGGCAATCGCTCCATAACCGTTTCTGATATTTTCATGAAACTTCAAATAAATGAAAAGCACCTTGAGATGATGTGCAGAGTGCAGGAACCATAACTCTGGTTTGCCTACTTTAGGAGTTATTGCCCTTTGAACATTTAAAAAGGCAATTTTGACTGTGTCGGCTCCATAACTCACAAACCATTTGAGATATTTTCATGACACTTCACACAAGTGTAAAGCACCATGAGACAATGTGCAGAGCGCAGGAACCCTGACTCTGATTTGCCTACTTTAGGAGTTATTACCCTTTGAACATTGAAAAATGGAAGATGAAATTTAGTATAAACATGGACATTCTGGTAATGTATCATGCTCATTGAAATGAGGGACAAGGGCTCACAACTCTTAGAGTTTTTCCAGATAATGTAAAATTTTCAACAGTTATTTCTTGTTCATAACTGTTTTCTCTGCAGCTTAAATAACTTTCTTCTCTGACAGCGCTGAAGCGGGGCTATAGTCAGATCCTCTGACAGCTCTAGTTTGGCTTAAATTAGACTTTTTGAGAAGTTAATATTTTCCTCTGTATTACCTCCCTTACTTCTCTGTGTTAAAGTTTACCTGCAAGCTGTGTGAGTTCAAATCCCGGGGGAGGAACATATTTTTTTTTTTCTTTTCTTTTTTTTTTTCCTTTTTAAAAACATAGCGGGGTCTGGGGCTCAAAGTCAAGGTCACTGTGGCTATTTTTAGAAAAACATTGTCATTGCTCTAGCGCCTTCATTTATTGATGGATTTTAATATAACTTCACCCAAATGTTGGGTATAATGATATCTCGAGTGACTTTGACTTTCAGGGTCTTGGGCCTAAGGTCAAGGTCACTACTTTCAGGGTCACAGGGTCAAGGTCACTGTGGCTATTTTTAGAAGAAACATTGTCATCGTTCTTGCACCTTAATTTATTGATGGATTTTAATATAACTTTACACAAATGTTTGGTATGATGATATCTCTAGCAAGTTAGACTTTCAGGTTCCGGGGCTGAAGGTCAAGGTCACTGTGGCTTTTTTTAGAAAAAACTTTGTGATAGCTCTAGTGCCTACATTTATGGATTGATTTTAATATAACTTCACAAAATGTTGGCAATGATGATATCTTGAGCGAGTTCGACTTTCAGGGTCTGGGGCTGAAGGTCAAGGTCCCTGTGGATATTTTTAGCAAAACATTGTCATCGCTCTTGCGCCTTCATTTATTGTTGGATTTTAATATACCTTGACACAAATGTTTGGTATGATGATATCTTGAGTGACTTTGACTTTCCGGGTCAGGGGCTGAAGGTCATGGTCACTGTGGCTATTTTTTAGAAAAACTTGATCATTGCTCTAGTGTCCAGATTTATTGATGGATTTTAAGATAACTTCATACAAATGTGGGGTATGAAGTTCAACTTTCAGGGTCTGGGGCTCAAAGTCAAGGTCACTGTGGCTATTTTTAGAAAAACTTTGTCATCACTCTTAAGTACCTACATTTATTGATGGATATAATGTAATTGTACACAAATGCTAGGCTAGGCTTTTTTTAATTTGTCTTGATTGAGGGGATTTGTATCGTCTGTGATGCCTTGTTATTACTTGGTAGTTTGTAGAATTTTTTATCAAATATAGATTTCTTTTTCATTTTCTTTTTTTGCAGTGGAAAGGCTTGAAAACAGGATGATTAGGGGTACATTTTGGTTCTTTTTCATTTGGCTGCAGTCTTTTGGGCTGTTTTACAGAAGAAAATATTTTTGATAACTTGCCCTCATCCATCTTAGGCCCCAAAAGGCGAGCTATGTTGTCTTCTGACAACTCTTGTTAACCCTTTTTGTGTGAGATGCCAAGTTCTGCAACGGAAGGTCAGGTGGTTTTTCTCCGGTTACCCCGGTTTTCGCCCACCTCTGATTAAGGATCGGCTCGATATGAGTGAAATAATCTTGAAAGGACCATTAGACCAAAACCAAAAAAAAAAACCTTTTTGTACCAAATGACATCTTTCTCCTTATATATAGCAGGAGCCCATTTCAGAATTTAGGTTCCATCAAAATTTATTTGGAAAATGACTGAACCTTTCTGCAAAAACTGTAGACCCTGATCAGATGTTGCATTCTGTGGCATCTGATCTGGGCCTGTGCTGTTCGTCAACTACCCGTTTTGGGGTTTCTGGTACAAAATGGGTTAAAGATGTGTGACTGATGTACAGACAGATTTGTGTGTAGTTTGCATCCATTGTATTTCAGAAAGTAGATGTTCTGGAGATTGTGTCAGAATCTGTAAAAATAGGTGAGTATGGATTGTTTATAAATCCAATTTATTATCTAAATACAGTCAACCCTTTTTATACCAACATTCAATAAAGGGACAAAACTTGTTATAATGTCAATTTCAGTGGAAGGAACCGATTAATTGAGATATTCAAGACTATTGCAATTATTTAATACTCCAATAAACAGATGTGGTAGATATTTGTTAGAATCGCCTCGCTGAGGCGATTCTAACAAATGTCCACAACATCTGTTTCTAGGAGTAATTAAGGGAAAAACCCCTTTTACCTATTATACTACTTCTCATTGGGATACTTCATAGTGGTAAATTCACTATCGGGAACAGATACTTTTGTTTAGCAAAGGTTCTCTGTACATGTAGAAACTTCCTCACTACATTTTGTGGGAGTCCGGTTCAAGTCTGAGGTCTCAGGTTGTGTTATTTCTAGAAATTTATATAGAAAATGACTGAACTTACTGAAACTAGTAAAGGGCCCTAATGTAGCATCTGACCTGTGCCTGCACTGCATGATATTTTCCTATTACAGGATTTCTGTATAAAACGGGTAAAGGAATAAAATAGTTCCAGAACAGGAGCTTTTTTTTCATCAGAAAAATACTGATATTTTCTCATTTCTGCACAAAAACATGTGTTGCTGGTACTCATCACGTGAACAAGTCCATGAAACGAGAACCCCCCCCGCTCCAAACCCCATTTTATATGGAGAAAACTGGGGTTTACAGGGGTATACATAATTTTTAGCTCACCAGAGCCGAAGGCTCCGGGGGAGCTTATAGGATAGGCAGTTGTCCGTCGTCGTCGTCGTATGTCGTATGTCTGGTGTCAACACTTTTAAACATCTTTTCCGCTGAAGCCACTGGGCCTATTGGGCCCAAATTTTATCTGTAGCATCCTTGGGCTGGGGGATTGAAAGTTTGTGTTTTTTATGAAAATCGGCCCATTAGTTTGGTTGCTATGGCAACTTCGAGTTTCCATAGACTTATAATGGGGAAAATTGAAAAATGGCATTTACTGCCAAGTCATTGCAGATATTTTGAGAAAACTTTTATAGAAATGTTTCTTGAGTAAAATTCTTTCAGCCATATGCTTTTATGCCAACCTGAGGGTCCCCTAGGTTGTGCCGGGGCCATGCCCCTCCCCCTCCACTTCATAAAAGGCCATATATCTCAGAAACCATTCAGATCCCGACCCCTAAACCATATATATTCTTGTTCCTATTGTTAAGACGCATTCAGTAAAACCAACCTGGGGGTCCTCAGGGATGCGCCGAGGTCATGCCCCACCCCCTCCACTTAATAAAAGGCCCAATATCTCGGAAACCATTCAGATCCCCACCCCTAAACCATATATATTCTTGTTCCTTATGATAAGACCCATTCAGTGACATCAACCTGGGAGTCCCCTGGATTGGCCGGGGCCATGCCCCACCCCCTCCATATCATAAAAGGCCCAATATCTCGTAAACCTTACAGATCCCCGCCCCTAAACCATATATATGCATGCTTCTTATGATAAGACACATTCATTGACACCAACCTGGGGGTCCTCAGAGATGCGCTGGGGCCTTGCCCCACCCCTCCACTTCACAAAAGGCCATATATCTCAGAAACTGTTCAGATCCCCACCCCTAAACCATATATTCTTGTTCCTATTGATAAGATGCATTCAGTGACATCAACCTGGGGGTCCTCAGGGATGCGCCCAGGTCATGCCCCACCCCCTCCACTTTATAAAAGGCCCAGTATCTCGGAAACCATTCAGATCCCCACACCTAAACCATTTAATATTCTTGTTCCTTTTGATAAGACCCATTCAGTGACATTAACCTGGGAGTCCCCCTGGATTGGCCGGGGCCATGCCCCACCCCCTCCATTTCATAAAAGGCTCAATATCTCGGAAACCTTACAGATCCCCGCCCATAAACCATATATATGCTTGCTTCTTATGATAAGACACATTCATTGACACCAACCTGGGGGTCCTCAGAGATGCGCTGGGGCCTTGCCCCATCCCTCCACTTCACAAAAGGCCATATATCTCAGAAACTGTTCAGATCCCCACACCTAAACCATATATATTCTTGTTCATTATGATAAGACACATTCAGTGACACCAACCTGGGGGTCCCCAGGGATGTGCTGGGGCCATGCCCCACCCCCTCCATTTCATAATATCAAAATATCTCGGAAACCCTACAGATGGCCACCCCTAAACCATATATATTCTTGTTCCTTATGATAAGACACATTCATTGACACCAACCGTTGAGTCTCCAGGGGCCTTGCCCCACCCCTCCACTTCACATAAGGCCTTATATCTCAGAGAAAATTGTCTCAGCCCCACCCTAAACCATATATATTCATCTTTCTTATGATAAGACGCATTCAGTGACACCAGCTTGGGAGTCCCCGAGGCAAGCCCAGGCCATGCCCCACCGCTTTAATTCATTAAAAGCCATATATCTCAGAAATAGTTCAGATCCCCACCCCTAAACCATATACTTGTTCCTTATGATAAGACTCATTCAATCACACCAACCTGGGGGTCTCTTTGTGCTGAGGCAATGTGCCCAGCCCTTCCATTTCATAAAAGGCTTTATATTTCAGAAACCATTCAAATCCCCACCCCATAATCATATATGTTCTTGTTCCTTATTATTAGCACACCTACTGTAGGGGGGTCCGCAAGGGCCATTCCTATCCTTTCCACTTCATAAAAGGGCCTCAAATCTCTGAAACCGGTCAGATTCCCCCAGCACTAAACCATATATATACTTGGTCCTTATGATAAGACACATTTAGGGACAACAGTTTGGGCTTTCCTGGGACCAACAGGGCATGCCCCAACCCCCTCCACTGTTAAAGAGGCCTTACAGATCCCCACTGCTAAACCATATATATTTTTGTTTCTTATGATAAGACACATTTAGTGATACCAACCAGGGCTCCATTGGGTCCATGCCCCACCCCCTCTACTTCATAAAAGGCCTAACTTTTCAGATGCTGAGTCCACATGGGTGCTCATTTGGACATGGGGGTTCATTTGGTAGATTAAAATGATATCATGTTAAAATACATGGCTGCCATTGGGCAGGATGGGCAGTGCCCACCTGAGCTCTGGTGAGCATAGTGGCCCATGGGCCTCTTGTTCTTATTTCTGCTCCAAGACATAGGTTGAGGGTATTCGTTAGAACCGCCTCTAACAGTTCTAACGAGCACCAACAACCTATGTTTGGAGTATAATTATGAAAAATATCACGGATTTTCATCAGAAAAGTAGCCATTTTGGAAATGTGAAAAATGCACTATGTCGCATGGGTATGTTATCGTAATGTCATTAGAAGTGCCACAACATCAATTTTTGTGCTCTTAGCAGGGGCTATGTGAATAAATTTACCGGCCCCGCTAGCTCAGTTGGTAGAGTGTCTGCTCCGGGGAACGGGAGGTCACAGGTTCGATCCCGGGCCGCGACATACCAATGTCGTTAAGAATGGTACTAGCTGCTCCTCGCTTGGCACACATATTTACCGGGTGGAGCTAGGACTGGTCGACCCAGTGTCAGGATAATGTGACTGGGTGTGGTATCATGTACTGTGTCTGGGACATGATACTGCAGTGAGGCAGCACTATAACCAGACACCGTCGTGATATGACTGAAAAATTGTTGAAAGCGACGTTAAACCCGAATTCACACACACACTATGTGAATAAAATACATTTATTAAATCAGTCATGAATGACATAGTGTCACATGCAATGTAAATGATGGCATAATATATTGTTTATATGTCATAACTATGAGATATGTTATACCAAAAGATATTATGTCACTGATTACAGCATTGGCTATATAATAAAAAATATGAAAACCGTGTGATGTCATTTTTCTTTTCAATATACATGTAATTTGCTTGTTGCGGATTATCTTCTTTTTACTATATAAAATATATTGACAAGAAATCTGACATTGCTATGTTCAGGATATTTAAAGCCTGAATTAGATTCTGATTGTATAATTAAATATAAGCCATGGCATGGGAAAACCTGTGTTTGCCATTTGAGAGCACTTAAGTGTATTTTACTAATGAGGCAGCACATATGTGTAGTCTAATCAGCACTTAGTGTTCACTGTTTGGATAGTTGTACATTCTTGCACACCAGATAAGGAAATCCATAATTTTAGCTTGGGTTAGAAATTCTGTTCTGACCCTGGTGTTCTTACCCAAAATTGAATATTCTCGCGTGTTTCATAAATGCACTGGTTGAATATGACCTCATATGTGCTGTCATTAAGGTTGACGTCACAGTATGTTACGTGATGTCACTAAACATCACAACATGGTTATGACAATATGACGGACATCAGCAACAGAGGTGACTGTATTATCAAAAATGCACATACAGAAATGACAGGTATGCAAGAATAAGAATCCTACATGGGTGCGAGGGGTGGATAGAAAAATCCGTCCTTTGGGATCACTGTCTGGCAGCACTCGGCAAACCTCGTGATGCCGGACAGTGATCCTCGGGACGGATTTTTCCATCCACCCCTCACACCCATGTAAGATTCTTATAATACGTCTATATTCTATATCAAAAATTTCTAACTCTTATCATGCTGTTCACGACAACCCCTATCTTTGGAAACAGTGTAGATCCAGATCAGATGGCTTCTGAAGAAGCCATCTGATCAGGATCTACACTGTTTGGCATTTACTTTATGAATTTGTGGCAATAAATTACATCAAGTAATTTGATTGGTTGATAGACAGAAATGGGTGTGTCTTAAATGAATATTCAGCAAGATAAGGGTTAAAAGACTCTTGCTAGTCTGTGTAGCTGAGCAAGCCAGTTTGTGTCTTACCTGGTCAGAAACCACAAAGACAGGTTTACTCATGACAGGGTTCAGACATCATCATCATCATCATCGGATTTTTGATTAACATGCAGGTACAGGGTATGTAATATTTTTTCTAGTTTATTACTACCACGAAGTGCTTCAGTTGTTCAAGAAAGAATGTTACGACATGGTTGTTATGCAGAGTGAGAAAGTGGACGGTGATAAATATCTCATATCCATGCAGTCAATAGACAGGAAGGGAGTTACTTCCCCTGATGGAACATTGAGAGCGAAGGTAAGAGTAACTGCAAAGTTTGGGCACATGAAAACAATAAACCACAAATTCTTTATAGTTAACCCTTATCTTGCTGAATATTCATTTAAGCCACACCCTTTTCTGTCTATCAACCAATCAAATTACTTGATGTAATTTATTAACTGAATGCCAAACAGTGTAGATCCTGATCAGATGGCTTCTTCAGAAGCCATCTGATCTGGATCTACACTGTTTGTAAAGATAGGGGTTGTCGTGAACAGCAAGCTAAGGGTTAACCACTGTGTTGGTTAAACAAGCACACCATGTTAAGGAGAATGGGAACACTTAGAGGGGAGGCAAATCTTGCAAAAGTATTTTTGTCTCCCATGTCAATAGGGGTCAACTCTTAAAGGAAAGAATTTGCTCCTAAGGAGCAAATTCTTTCCTTTAAGAGTTGACCCCTTTTTACGTTGGACAGAGCTTATAGAAAAGCAAACAGGAAGTACCGAAAGTTGTCTCCCTTTGAAAAATGGTGGGAAAATGTGCCAGGTGTTCCCATTCTCCTTAAATCCAAGCAAAAATGTAAAGATTATAAAATAAAAAAAACAATCATACAGAAATATTACCAAATGACCATTTATGGTCATTTTTCTGTATAATCTATACATTTTTGGAGTCATCTTTATTAATCACTGTTAAATACAAAACCGTGTTACAGTATACTATTATTAATGAAATAATTCCTTATTAGCTCAGTTACAGGTCCGAGGTCTGCTATATTGGCCCTAGGCCAAAGGCCAAGGGCCAATACAGCTGATCAAGGACCTGTAACTCGGTCAATACAAAATTACTTGATTAATGACAATTTTATCAATTGACACAATTAAAAAACATGATTATTGATTTTTTTACCTCACTTGACCTGTGGTTAATATTGGTTGACCTGGTGATAATACGGATAACCCTGGTTCAATACAGGATAGTCAATTAATAATGAACATTATTAATTGATTATCCTATATTATACAAGGTCAACCACTATTCGAAAATCATAAATCATGTTTTTAATTGCGTCAATTAATAAAATTGTCATTAATCAAGTAATTTCGTATTGGCCAAGTTACAGGCCCTTGGTCCGCTGTATTGGCCTCGGCCTTCGGCCAATACAGCAGACCTCGGCCAAGGCCAATACAGCGGACCGAGGGCCTGTAACTTGGCCAATACGAAATTACTTGATAAATAACATTATATTATTAATTGACTATCCTGTATTGCTAGAAGGTTGTCCTTATTAAAACTGAGGTAAAAAATCAATATTCATGTTTTTCATGGTGTCAATTAATAAAATTGTTATTAATCAACAGGGCTCAAGCTAGAGGGCGACTCGGGCGAAGAAGTCGCCCTGTTGGGGCTCACTTCGCCGACTTTGGCGATGAAAGCGAAAAAAACTTCGCCCTGAAATTTCGCCCGTTTTTTTTTTGTGTGTCTTCCTTATGAACAGTAACGGTAAACTGACAAGGTGACGATAATCCTTCGATCCACTAGTGTCAGAAATCTCAGTAATTGCACTGAACAAAGCTAACTGTTTATTCTGCACTTTGTCCCAGTTGCAGTTTGGTACTGTTATGTAATTTAATTCTAACCGTTAGCTCATGCAGCTCGAGCTACTTGCAACAGGCTTAGTAGTCTAGTACTGTCATAAATCTATCTCGGTTGATTGCACAAAGTTTTTATTGCATTAAGAGCCAATTAAGATTACACAAGATTATGTAACTTAGACAGGTATATTTGTACCGTTAGCTGTTAGCTCGTGCCAAAGTCCGGGTGCGGACGTACTTTGTTAAGTACTGTTGTATACAGTAATAAGATGAAGCTGACCGGTAACATTGACACTGCATTAGGATTTAATAAATTTTAAATATTGATGGTTTTATTTGCCATTGATTTGTTTGTCCATTATATTTTGCATCCATCAATCGTTTTCATTTTTTTATGGACAACAACAAAAGTAGGTAGCAATTTTTTATTTTGTAGGTGAAAATAATTATTACTTTCCGGTAAATATTCAGTTACTCAGTAATTATCCAAATTCATAAAAAATAACAACTGATTTTCATCTAGCGAGGTTGTTCCCCCTTGTTTCAAATACAATTGTGACAGGTACTTAGTGAACTGATCTATTACATAGAAACCTCTTTACTTTATAACACCTTTCATTATAACATGGTTGGATATAACAAAAGTTACAGCTTGCCCAAATACAGTAAAATTATTATATTAAGACCACCTTTGGGACAGTTCAAAAGTGGTCTTTAAGACCACTTTTGAACAGTCCCAAAAGTGGTCTCTGATCAGGGGTCACTGTATGCAGAAAACAGAAAGAATAACTACAGCCAACCAAAAAAGCTTTTTAAAGCAGAATTAGTCTTCATTTCAGGTGGTCTCAATATTGGAATTAATTGATACCCCTATAAAACACACTCTCCAAATAGGGGTTTACAGGAGAACTCATTACATTGTTGTTGTTCGGCGTTAAGCCGCACCCACTGCTCCCTAGACCCAGCAAACTTCTCCCTATTTTCCCAGGAGGGAGAAGTCACTTCTCCCAAATTTTTTTGGGCTAGCTTGGGCCCTGATCAAGTTATTCCGTATTGGCCTAGTTACAGGTCCCAGGTCTGCTGTATTGGCCCAAGGCCAAAGGCCAAAAATCAATAATCATGTTTTTCATGGTGTCAGGTAATAAAAATTGTCACTAATAAAGTAATTCCATATTGGTCCAGTTCAGGTCTTCGGTCTGCTGTATTGGCAAACCAATGTATAATAACATTATGGTATTATAAAGTGGTTGGTATAGTAGTCACAGATAAGATTGACTAGGCGGAGCTATCATTTGTACCCGCCTTAGGAATATTCCATTAACAAAAAGGTAGACCAAGTCACCCTATTGTGTGAAGTCAACTGTAACACAAGCATAGCTGTGGTGTATATGAATAGTTTTTGCATTTTCAAAAGCTCTCATTTCTGCAGCAAAAATATTAGCATATTTGCCATATTAATGTTAAATCTTTTGATGATAGGTGAAACAACGACTGTTAGTTGTGAACAGCTGGTTCACTTGCTTATCTTGGTTACATTAGCCCATTTAGTACCGGAAACCCCAAAACGGGTAACTGGCAAACAGTGCAGGCCCTGACCAGACGCCGCAGAATGCGGCGTCTGATCAGGGCCTTTACTGTTTTCAAAAAGTTCAGCAATTTTTCAAATAAATTTTGATGAAAACATAACCTGGCATCCCTAAAGTGGACTCCTGCTCTATATAAGGGGGAAGAATCCATTTGGTACAAAATTAGTTAGGTATCATACGTGTGCTCTACTACAGTTAGGATACTGTCAAAACTGTGGTGGTAGTCCAAATAACTACCGTCCTTATAAAAGCCGGTAGGCCAAATCACTGTGGAGCACAGTGGTGCAGTGGTAAAGTGTTGAGCTGGAGATTGAGAGGTTGTGGGTTTGATTCCAACTAGTACCACGATTGTGTCCTTGAGCTCTAGACACTTAATCCATGCTCGTTGGTACTGGTTTCTACCTGGGATTCATCAAGGCTTTGAGAAATGGATTGGGCTGCATAGTACTTCCACGCAAAGTTGAAGCCAATTGAACATGAGTACTAGTAAACTGTCTTAGCCTGCCCAGGCAAACTGGTACAAGTCCGACTTTCCCTGCATATAAACCCTAGCAGTTTGTTTGGGTGGTAGGGCTTGAGATGTCATTACATATCGGTGTCAGTTAAAAGTCCAACAAATTTGAAGCAACATCTCCAAAATGACCTAAATAGTGTTGATAGGCATGTCAAACCTGAACACAAACAAACAATACTACCTAGGATTCTCGTAATACTTTAAAGAGGGTGTAGCTCTCGTAAATAAATGAAAAATAAATACAGGAGATCTTCAGTGGCTGGAACTCCGATGGCTGGTTTACCATGGATGAGTCAAACCTGTTCTTGAGTCCGCAGGGAATTCCTCCAGATACGAAATAAACATAATTTACGGAGATTTTCTTCTCTTATTTTGCAAATGTCTGCTGTGTATACTCATTAGAATTGCCTTGATGAGGCAATTCTAATGAGTAAACACAGCATATGTTTATAATATATAACACCAAAACATATCCCACAATTATCTCCGTTATGCCTCCTGGTATGGCTCTAATAGTTACCCCCATGGCTCGAACTACTGCTGTCTCGAACAAATTTTCATGGTTCCAAAAGAGTTCGAGCCATTGAAGTTTGATTGTACCTGTTAATTTGATCGTTATTGACTTCATTTACAGGTGCTTCCCAGTGGCTGGATCATTGAACCAATCAAAAAAGAAAAGAAAAATTTCTCCATGGCAACTTATATAATGCAGGTTTGTTTTCTAATTTGATTGCTATTATTTTACACCATGAAACACTGTGGATTATTGCATATACAGGGGCTGACAAATCCATTGCCCGGCCGCCCGGACAAGTCCGAAATTGCACCGGGCAGGTGCACTTTGACCTTTCGACGCCCGGCCGGGCAAGTGCAAAAATTCGTCTACAACTGTCTGTATATTGAGTCCTTAAATACGATAAAACTAGACCAGTGAGTAAATCACAATAATTCCCGCTTTGTCGGCAATTCAGATACAAAACCATCTATGTTTTTATTACGGTTCAGTTATGACACTATTGTTTATCCCTGTCATATAATTACCAATTAAACATGATTGCCCGGTGGTGCGTGTCGTTCATTTCTGGTGTAGTGTGTACCACTATCAAAAAGCGTGACAAGGTGTGAAAATAAGATTAAGTTATGTCTCTAATTTGCGTTTATCCCTGCCATAAAATTTAATCCATAATCAATGTGAAAATGATTTAGTAGCTCCTAAGATGATTTGCTACATCTTACGATAGTAAAAACGGACTATTCTACTATCTCGTGAATGGTTATGTTTTGGCGCCAAATAGCAGACGCTGACGGGAAAGTCAACTGTTTGATGTTGGTAACCGCGGATTAGTTGCGCCTCTATCCACAACCGTTTAGCTATCGAGAAAATATTTTTTACCGATTCCAAAAAAATGTTATGAAAGAGATACGTAAATGTTATGAAAGAGATACGTGCCATTAAAATAAAACAATGACATTAAACACGCGTGGGGTTGCTGGGGTCGGGTGACATCATTTACCCATCGCGTGCAGAAAAATGGGAGTGGTGGTTTGTGGACGACGATTTGGATGGCGGAAATGATGATCGCATTGAACTTGCTTGTAGGGCGGGTGTGAAAGTTTGGGTTCGTTTTGGATGGAGGGGTCCTCGTCTTGTGGTTGGATCATTAAATTGTGAGCTAAATAAACTGCATTCTTTTAATCTTTTATCTCGCTGCCCTGACACTTCTGATCTTTTGAGTAGATCTATATCGGCTGCTGCTCGTGTTTAGCATGCGTGCCAAGCTAAATGAGTTTATATAACTGTATCTTCAATTGCTAATCGGTTAAGGTATTATGTCAGCAATTAACTTGAAAAAAGTACCGTTATTGACTGTGACAACAACAGTATTTTCTACCTTATTACCGCACATAGGGAAATAAATAGAAGTGAATGCAATGATCAGGAATCGATACGATTAACCCTGAGCTCCGATCAGCGACACCAAAGGGAAAGAAACACAAACATGAAACAACTAGACCCTAATGGAAAGTGTTTGTGCTTGAAACTTGACACAAATCTTGGATTATATTTATAAATGTTGGTCGTCATCATCATCACCATTTCCCCCCCTCCCCCCCACCCCCCGCATCCAACCCCACTTTGAGTTCTAAAATCCTGGGCAAGTATGATTTTGAGCTGGGCAAGTGCAAAAATATTTTACTTGCCCGGTGGGCAAGTGGAAAATTTTTGGATTTGTCAGGCCCTGCATATAAACATTGAAGTGACATGCATTTACAAAATTTCCCTTAACAGTCAGGCAGATCTTAATGTTTAGGCAGGTAAATGGTACAGCTGACATATTTTGATTCCTTTTGTACAAGTAAGACAACTTCTGAACGTTCTGTTCACTTTTCCATCAACTTCTATCCACAACAAAAGGGGAACTACTCCAAAAGGAAAGATTTGGCTCCCCAGGAGTATGAGTTGTGTAAAAATCCTAAAAATTGAGACACCATGAGGTTTTACTGTAATTATCCTAAAATTGTAACAAATTTGTTTCAAGATCCAGCAAGGAGTTCAAAAAGTGCAGATGGAATGGCAAACAGTGTAGACCCTGATCAGACTGCTCCTTCATCTGGATCTGCACTGTTTGCTTATAATTAGGCCTGTCTGTCCCAATACTTAGGATCATTAATGTATACTCCTATTGAAAAGAGAGATAAAAAATATTTTGATGGAGTTGTCCCCCGATAGTATATCAATACACTAAAGTGTATGTCAGGAAAAACTGTGTGAAAATAGGTGTTTAGAAATTGAGTATACCGGATTCATTTCTTTTGATATCAAGTTCATCAGGCAAGGACTTTACACACGTTCTCAAAGCCGAGCCTGATAAACATGATATCAAATGGCACGAATCGGGTATTCTATCTATCAGTTTATCACCTTCATCAGGTGAACAAGTCTGTGAAATGAACACCCCTAAACACCACTTTATATAAAGAAGACTAGGGTTTATGGGGGTAAACATTATCCTTCTTATTTCTGCTCCAAGACACAGGTGAGCAACAACATCCTATGTTTGCAGTATCAATAAGAAAAATATCACAGATTTTTATCAGAAAAGTAGCAATTTTGGAGATGTGAAAAAATACACCATGTCACATAGGTGTGTTATCGTCATGTGTACACACGTAAATTGGCAATTTTTTATCAGTTATTGATTGTCTTCAGTGTATTCCAACATTCCAGCATGCAATAATCGGTCGCTTTATTAAGTAACAGCTGACAGTATTTTTTTGTTTTATTTTTTTGTAAATGCAAGTTTTCTAATCATTTTTCCATATAATAACATGTAGTCCAGTTCATTGATAAAAGTGCATTGTCATGTTGACCTGATAAAGCTCACTTGTTCTAAGATAGCATATCTTTTTCAGGTCAAGGTGTTACAATGCAATTAATATAGGGGGTAACTGATAATAGATTATTCAAAATGTCTAAATTGCATTGCAAGTTGGTTTTATTTACAAGTTTTACTTTTATTTATGCTATGAAAAAAATGTTAAAAAAAATGTCTGCGCTTTTTTCCAGATTGATTTTGGCAGTAATCAGCCTGGTATGGACCGACCACCTTACGAGGATCTGATATCAAAGCAACCACTGAGTATTGCCTTCCTCCGGCAATATCTGAGGCCATCAGCTCTCTGGGTAGACAAACAGAGTACATCATGATCCATTCTTTACAGTAGAAAAGCGTTCGAAATGCTGATAGTATAGGAGGCTTCATTTGTGGACAAACAGAAACTACATTGTTTCAGATATACAGGCCTAACAAGGATAATTAGGGGATAATTTTCCTTATTTCATGTTAGAAACATATGTAGTGGTAACTTGTTAGAATCGCCTCGGTGAGGCGATTCTAACAAGTTACCACTGCATAATATTATGGTTTTATGGAGAAATAAGAAAAAGTATCCCAATAATTACCCCTCCGGTAGCGATAGCAGGGACATATTGTTCTTGCCCTGTCTGTTTGTTTGTTGGTTTGTATGTGGACAACTTTAACGTTGGCCATAACTTTTGAACCGTTTGAGATAGAGCTTTCATATTTGGCCTGAAGGTTCCTTGTGACAAGACCTTCACAATCATGCAAAAAAATTTGACCTTGACCTTTGACCTACTTAAAAGAAAAAAATAACATTGGTCATAACTTTTGAACCACTTGAGATACAGCCTTCATATTTAGCATGTATGTTCCTTGTGACAGAAGCTTTACATTCATTCATGCACAAAAATATGACCTGTGACCTTGACCTTTGACCTACTTAAAGTAAAAAAATAACATTTTGGTCATAACTTTTGAACCATTTGTGATACAGCCTTAATATTTTGCATGTACGTTCCTTGTGACAAGAGCTTTACATTCACACAAAACATTTTGACCTGTGACCTTTACCTTTGACCTACATAAAAGAAAAAGTTAACATTGGTCATAACTTTTGCACCGTTTGAGAAACAGCCTTCATACTACGCATGTATGTTCCCTGTGACAAAAGCTTTACATTCATGCAAAAAGTTGTGACCTTGACCTTTGACCTACTTAAAATAAAAAATAACATTTTGGTCATAACTTTTGAACGGTTCGAGATAGAGCCTTCATATTTTGCATGTAGGTTCCTTGTGACAAGAGCTTTACATTCACACAAAAATTTTGACCTTTGACCTTGACCATTGACCTACATAAAAGAAAAAGTTAACATTGGTCATAACTTTTGAATCCTTTGAGATACAGCCTTCATATTTAGCATGTAGGTTCCTTGTGACAAACGCTTTACATTCATGCAAAAATTTTGACCTGTGACCTTGACCTTTGACCTACTTAAAAAAATAAACATTTTTGGTCATAACTTTCAAACCGTTTGGGATGAGCTTTCATATTTGGCATGTAGATTCCCTCTAATTAGAGCTTTTCATTCATGCAAAATGTTTGGACCATGACCTTGACCTTTGACCTACTTAAAAGAAAAAAATAAAATTGTTCATAACTTTTGAACCGTTTAAGATATAGCCTTAATATTTGGCATGTAGGTTCCTTGTGACAAGAGCTTTACATTCATGCAAATTTTTTTACCTGTGACCTTGACCTACTTCAAAGAAAAAATATTATTGTTCATAACTTTTGAACCGTTTAAGATAGAGCTTTCATATTTGGCACGTATGTTTCTTGTGTCAAGAACCGGCCCCGATAGCTCAGTTGGTAGAGTGTCCGCTCCGGGGAAGGGGAGGTCTGGGGTTCGATCCCGGGCCGCGACATACCAAAGTCGTTAAAAATGGTACTAGCTGCTCCTCGCTTGGCACTCAGGTTTACGGGGAAGAGCTAGGACTGGTCGATCCAGTGTCAGGATAATGTGACTGGGTGTGGTATCATGTAATGTGTCTGGGACATGATACTTCAGTGAGGCAGCACTATAAACGTGAGCATTGAGCTCCCTGTCGCAACCAGACACCGCCGTGATATGACTGAAAAACTGTTGAAAGCGACGTTAAACCCGAATTCACACACACATTCTTGTGTCAAGGGCTTCCCACACAAACAAAAATCTTGAACTGTGAGCAACTTTGAATAAAAAATGACCATGTCCGGGGACATGTTCGTGTTTCACAAACACATCTTGTTCTTACATGCTTTTCAATGAAATATAGAGATTTGGCAGTGAAATTGAAAACTATATTGTCACTGTTTCAAACAGTGACTGATACCTATTTTATTTTTCACTGTTTGGGATTCTTTTTTCTTCAGATCAATTCTATGATCAGTTTTACCATTGTTAGATGATTGAAAATAATTGAACTGTGTTGGAATTGATGCTTTTCCCATTCACACGTCACAAAGATGTTAATGACCTCATTTTCAATGTGGACATCGCATATTTTTTTGGCGTAACATTAGATCCATCCGCAACTTCTATTGGAAACTACTCTTTCAATTATTTCAGTAACAATTCATAATAATGTCATCCCAGGCTATGTCTTTCAGTTTACACCAAATATTATACTCTGACAGTAAACACATAGGACATCACTAAATTGATGCGAAACGACCAAGAACAAAGTTAATTTTCTCCGTGAGTGAGTAATGTGATTAATGAAGCTAAATATTGCCATTTTGAAGCATGTAAGAAGCAAAAAGTCTTATCTTTTCAATGTAAGATCAAATTTTATTTCACTCATGAACACGAAAAATGGTATTTTCATACTGGTTTTGGTGTTCATTTGATGAAATAAAATTCGATCTTACACTGAAAACATCAAATATCCTCTATGTACTCTTGGGGTTGTTTAATAATCTCCAACAATACTGGCTATATTTTTGGGGGTTGTTCAATAATCTCCAACAAGGCAGACTATATTTTTGGGGGTTGTTCAATAATCTCCAACAAGGCAGACTATATTTTTGGGGGTTGTTCAATAATCTCCAACAAGGCAGACTATATTTTTGGGGGTTGTTCAATAATCTCCAACAATGCAGACTATATTTTTGGGGGTTGTTCAATAATCTCCAACAATGCAGACTATATTCTTAGGCATTATTCAACAATCTCCAACAATATCTAATGCCTTCAGCTCTCTGGGTAGATGAACAGAACATATCATAATACTTTCTTGGCAGCAGCTGAGCATTGCCTACCTCAGTTACCATAAGGTTTTTATGACTTGGTAGATATACAGAACAAATGAGCCAGAGCATGACAAAACCTACAATAAGACCCATGCTATGGTTGAAGACTCAGTTCAGCCGGCTCGTCAGGTCAGTCTGGTCGGAGCATTCTCTTGTTGCCCTATGAATAGCCCAGAGGCTATAGAAGGCTCAGGCAAACAGCAAAGACTCTGATCAGGCTGCGTGGATGCCCAGACTGATCTGAGTCTTTGCTGGGTGCACAGACCTTATTGTAGATTTTGTCGTGTGCTGGCTCAAATTATATTCATAGTGGCCATTGAAAATTGCTGGTCCGTAAAAATAATAGATACACCGATCAGAGTTAACAAGTTTGCTATCTGACTTTTTCTACCACCTTGTGGATAAATCAGGGACTGTTCACATACACCAGATGGTAGTTATACTGACATAGAATGAACATTATTTTACGTTAAGAATTGAAATCAATGGATTTCTGAAACAAATAAAAGCAATATTTTCAGATTGTAAAAGATATGTTAAAATTACATAACCATGCTATTTTCACAGCAGCAGCCTGTACAACTTTTTGTCACATAAAATTCTTTTATTTATTTGTAATATGGCAAGGAGGGTGTTTCAAACATCAGAATTTTCACTCGTGCTTTGAACTCTTGAAATTTTTTTCTCAACACACTCAAAGCACAAGTGAATTTTTTTAGCTCACCTGTCACGTAGTGACAAGGTGAGCTTTTGTGATCACTTTTCGTCCGTCGTCCGTCGTCAGTGCGTGCGTGTGTGCGTGCGTAAACTTTTTTCTTCAAATGACATCTCCTCCTAAACCACTGATCGGATTTTGACCAAACTTCACAGCAATGATCCTTAGGTGGTCCCCTTTCAAAATTGTTCAAATGGTTCTGGTCCATTGCACATCTGGGTCACAGGAGCTAAAAATAGATTTTTTAAACGAAAACTTTAAAAATCTTCTTCTCTGAAACTGCAAGGCCCAGGTCTTTGATATTTGGTATGAAGCTTCATCTAGTGAACCTCTACCAAGATTGTTCAAATTATAGCCCTGGGGGCCAAAATGCCCCCGTCCCGGGGGCCTTTGGTTTTGCATAGGCTTTTATAGGGAAAATCATTAAAAAATCTTCTTCTCTGAAACCACAAGGCCCAGGTCTTTAATATTTGGTGTGAAGCTTTACCTGGTGGACCTCTACTAAGATTGTTCAAATTATAGCCTTGGGGCCAAAAATGCCCCCGCCCCAGAAGGCCTTTGGTTTTACAGAGGCTTATACAGGGAAAATCTTTAAAAATCTTCTTCTCTGAAACCGAAAGGCCCAGATCTTTGATATTTGATGTGAAGCTTCATCTAGTGGACCTCTACCAAGATTGGTCAAATTATAGCCCTGGGGGCCAAAATGCCCCCGCCCCGGGGGCCTATGGTTTTACATAGTCTTATATAGGGAAAATCATTAAAAAATCTTCTTCTCTGAAACCGCAAGGCCCAGATCTTTGATATTTGGTGTGAAGCGTCATCTAGTGGACCTTTACCAAGATTGTTCAAATTATAGCCCTGGTGGCCAAAATGCCCCCGCCCCGGGGGCCTATGGTTTTACATAGGCTTATATGGGGAAAATCATTAAAAATCTTCTTCTCTGAAACCGCAAGGCCCAGATCTTTGATATTTGGTGTGAAGCTTCATCTAGTGGACCTTTACCAAGATTGTTCAAATTATAGCCCTGGGGGCCAAAAATGCCCCCGCCCTGGGGGCCTTTGTTATTACATAGGCTTATACAGGGAAAAGCTTTAAAAATCTTCTTCTCTGAAACCGAAAGGCCCAGATCTTTGATATTTGGTGTGAAGCTTCATCTAGTGGACCACTACCAAGATTGTTCAAATTATAGCCCTGGGGGCCAAAGTGCCCCCGCCCCGGGGGCCTATGGTTTTACATAGGCTTATATAGGGAAAATCATTAAAAATTCTTCTTCTCTGAAACAACAAGGCCCAGGTCTTAAATATTTGGTGTGAAGCTTCACCTGGTGGACCTTAACTAAGATTGTTCAAATTATAGCCTTGGGGCCAAAAATGTCCCCGCCCCGGGGGCCTATGGTTGTTCAACGGCTTATACAGGGAAAATCTTAAAAAATCTTCTTCTCTGAAACCACAAGGCCCAGATCTTTGACATTTGGTGTGAAGCTACATCTAGTGGACCTCTTTCAAGATTGTGCAAATTATAGCCCTGGGGCCGAAAATGGTCCCACCCTTGCACCCTTTGGTTTTTCATAGCCTTATATAGTGAAACCTTTAAAAATCTTCTTCTCTGAAACCACAAGGCCCAGGTCTTTGATATTTGGTATGAAGCTTCACCTAGTGGACCTCTACCAAGATTGTTCAAATTATAGCCCTGGGGCCAAAAATGCCCCCGCCTAGGGGCCTTTGGTTTTACATTAGCTTATGTAGGGGAAATCTTTAAAACTTTTCTTCTCTGAAACCGCAAGGCCCAGGTCATTGATATTTGGTGTGAAACTTAATCTAATAGACCTCTACCAAGATTGTTAAAATTATAGCCCTGGGGCCAAAAATGCCCCCCACCCCTGGGGCCTTTGGTTTTACGTATGGTTATACATGGAAAATCTTTAAAAATCTTCTTCTCTGAATCCGCAAGGCCCAGATCTTTAGCATTTGGTGTGAAGCTTCATCTTGGCAACCTCTTTCAAGATTGTTCAAATTATATCCCTGGGGCCAAAAATGCCCCCACTCTGGGACCTTTGGTTTTCATAGGCTTATATAGGGAAAACCTTTAAAAAATTTCTTGTCTGAAACCAGAAGGCCCAGGTCTTTGATATTTGGATTGAAGCTTCATCTAGTGGACCATTACCAAGTTTGTTCAAATTATAGCCCTTGGGCCTAGAATGTACTGGAGACACTAATTCTCAGGTGAGCGATTCAGGGCCCTCAGGGCCCTCTTGTTTGTTTTCAACACATAGTTTGTGTTAACCTAAAAAAAAGTAAATGTCCTCTATGAACTGCTTACATCACGTTATTTTGTGCTCATAATAACAAATATGGAATTGAATTTTAATTTCAACACCTAGAATAATTTTATATTATGTTACAGGTTAAAGCATAGCATACAAAAGTTTTGTAAAACCACAAAAAATTTACAAACTAAGGCCCTAAGAGTATAAAAATATTTTCCTGCTCAGCTCAACTTTGAACACCATCTGTCCTGTTTATAAATATTAATCCTTGAAGTGCTAGACACATTTAGCAGATAGCATGTTCAAAGTACAGTCAACTCTTATAGTCTCAAACTCTAAAGGGCTAGAAATTTTGGGTTGAGATAACAGTAGACTGATAAAAGGAGCTGAAATTTCATGAAAATATAGCAAAACTAAAACAAAGGTACCCAAAATTTAGTTTGAGATAGGCAGTAATTTCAGATATCAGTGTTTGCAATATCAAAGAGTCGGCCGTATTTTTTTTTCAATTTTATGGAGAAATAGGGCTTGACATAACATGTGAATCTTCTGCAGATGATTCACATGAAATGTTAAGCCTGATTTTTGCTGAAAAAATAATGAAAATTTGCCATCTGCTCTAGAATTTTCTGCAATGCTTGAAGGATTTAAATGCTGACAATTTTTTTTTTATTTTAGTGTTTATGAGCAGGACAAAATTAATGTTCTGTTAGTTGGTTTCAGTTTCAAAAAGGTTTGTTGTTACTACTACAGTCAGCCCCCATTATACCATTATACTGACCGTTGATATAACAACAAAACTTGTTACAATGATAATTTCATTGGAATGAATCGCGATATATCCTTAGCTCAAGATGAGATGGATGAATGAAGATACTCACAAGTATTGTAAGCATTTAATACTCCAAGAAATAATGCTGTGGATATTTGTTAGGATCGCCTCATAGAGGCGATTCTAACAAATGTCCACAACATTTGTTCCTTGGAGTAAGTAATAGAAGAATTTCCTTTGTTATCTATATCTTCGGATTTTTTATAACTGTAAATTTGTTGTTATAGAGAGGGTTCTTTGTACAGAAAAAGCTTCAATGTCTCAAATACCCTTTGGTTCATGAAACTTGGTTTGAGACGGGTAGTTTGAGCCACAGAGGGTTATACATAGAGTCGTGTAAGTTTAATGCTTCTGTAAGATAAGGGTATGCTGTGTGTACTTATTAGAATCACCTCATTGAGGTGACACTAAAGAGTATACACAGCATACCTTTTCATGATAAAATATCCCTAACTATTTGTTATCAGCGTAAAACCAAACAGAAAATATTCCTACCAGATTAGATTCAGCTTTCTCATCTGTACCATAGTGCCTTCATCAACACCTGTAATATCTTCTATAAAGGGCTTATCCTTTGGAAGCAAGGAATACACAACAAAACTAGAAAATATGGAGTGTACATGTTTTCTGGGCCAGACTAGCTAGTTTCGGCCAATTAGGCCTCATCAGTGACCCTCAAAATAACTCTGTAACTCTGGAAATTTTGGGAAATATTTTTTTAGTAGTGAAAACTCATGTAGATAGATCATGAAATATTTTCTTTCTTCATCCTTTTCACTGCAAGATTCAAGAAGGGCAGTTGTCAGTTACTATCAAAAGAATGTGCACTTTACTGGTTAACTTTTTTTTTCTGGATTGTTTTTCTAGATTTTCCTTGTAGTATGCAACATTATGTTTCTTCTGGTTACACAACTGAGCAGATTTTTTTTTTAATTCTTGTTATTTTATAGACATGCATATGACATTGCTTTATAAGGACCACAGTGTTTACATTTCCTAAAATACAGATACAGAACCATTCAAAACTTTGTTTTTCTTGGGTAAACTGCCTTTGTTTTTACCCAGTTTGTCACATTTTTTTTTCAGTATTATTTGTGCTTGAATTTCAAACTACTTCCTTTTTCCATCCATTTCTATACACTGTTCTTTTCATTCTTGATTTATTAAGAAGTACTGGCCATTGCAATAACAAGTCAGTATGATGAAAAACCATGTAAACCAACTGTAAATAGAGACAAGTGATATTTATTATATTGATCACATAACAAGATTTTCCTTGACAAAGCTCATACTGGTATTTGCTACCTCTAATAAGGCTTCGGCAGCATCATTAGAAAATCTGTTTTATGGAATAAGCGAACAACAAACCTTCTGATCAGCCTGTGCATCATGCACAGGCTGATTAGTAGCCTTGTGTTCGCTCCTTGGATAGTACAATATAATTTCTATATCTAAATTTTACATTATGAAAACACACCTAGACCTATTCAAATATATTGAAAATTTAACCAGCCAAAAATGAAAATTTTTAGATAAAAACATACCTGTGATAATATTTTGAACTGTACAAGGGAGATTTGCCAGTTTTATGAGGGTGATGTAAAGAATATATTAGAGGGAAATTCTCACTTCAAATGAGGAAGCGTTCAAAATTTTACTAAAATTTAGCATTAATGGGGGTGGGGGAGAATTAGCATCAAAATGAGAGAGTCTCTTTCATGATGAGGGAGGTATCACAGGTATGAAAAAAATCCTGATATTTTTCATATTTGTGCTCATAACATAGATTGTGGGTACTCTTTAGAACTGCCTTGATAAGGCAGTTATGACAAGTATCCACAATCTATGTTTTTGAGCCGAAATAGTAGAGAAAATGTATACCACTGTAAATATGTTCTATAAAAGGGTTATCCTTTGGCAGCTAGGAATACACCACAAAACAGGAAAATATGAAGTGTATATGTTTTCTGGGCCAGACTAGCTAGTTTCGGCAAATTAGGCCTCATCAGTGACCCTCAAAATATTTTCAAAATTCCACAATGGAATCAATGATCCCAAAGGACAAGAAAATATAGACTACACTATGATGTAGGGCAGTAACCCCAGTTTTACAATAAAGAAGTTGGGTTTAAGGGGGTTGAAATTATATAGGTTATGTAAGACTGTTGCTGGTTGAGCAGCTGAGAAGCCTGGGCCCTGCTGTTCAAAGGATCATTAGCTTAACCCTAATCTTGCTGAATATTCATTTAAGCCACACCCATTTCTGGCTATCAACCAATCAGATTACTTGATGTAATTTATTGCTACAAATTCATAAACTGAATGCCAAACAGTGTAGATCCTGATCAGATGGCTTCTTCAGAATCCATCTGATCTGGATCTACCCTGTTTCCAAAGATAGGGGTTGTCGTGAACAGCAAGATAATGGTAAACAAGCTTGTAAGTGGTCAACATGTTAGCTGTTCTAGCAAGTACAATATTAAATACAGTGGTATTGTTGCTGAAAAAATGTGAGCAGTTTTTGCATTTGTAAAAGCTGCTCACATTTTTTTCTCTCTAATTTTGCTGAAAAAAAAATGTGAGCAGCTTTTGCTGCAAAAGCTACTCTTACACAACTTTTAAGCAAAAATATTAGTATATTCGCCGTATAAAATGATCAAAGTTTTAATGATATGGTTGCTAACAACGTTGTGAGTTTTGAGCAACTGGCCCCTGGTCATTAGCCATAAGAACAGGGGCCAGTTGCTCAAAGCATCCTTAGCTTAAAGAGCTGGTTAGTTGTCATATTGTTAACAGTTCTAGCAAGTTAAATATTTAAAATTTTGGTATTTTTGCTTAAAAAGTGTGAGCAGCTTTTGCAAAAGCTGCTCACATTTTTTCAGCAAAAATATTAGCATATTTGCCATAATAAATGATCAAAGTTTTAACGATATGTTAACTAACGATGTCATTAGTTTTGAACAACTCGGCCCATTTGTTCAAAACTAATGTCATTAGTTAACGTAGCATTAAAACTTAATCCTTTAATATGGCAAATATACTAATATGTTTGTTGAAAAAATGTGAGCAGCTTTTGCAAATGCAAAAGCTGCTCACATTATTTCAGCAAAAATAACAGAATTTTAGATATTGAATCTGGTAGAACAGTTAACACAATATGACCACTAACGAGCTCGTTAAGCTAACGATGCTTTGAACAACTGGCTCCTGGCCTCTGGTTTTCTTATGTTGTGGCTCACTTCGTTTTTGCTTGTGGGTGCTATTCTGATTATTTATGAATGTAAAACAGACATGCTGTAAATTCATTTTATTTTGCAAACACTTTGTTTTCACTAATATTCACGCTTTCAGATTTTATACAGTCTACAAGCATTAGCTAACATTAGGCTAACACACCCGTGCGACATAGTTCAATTTTCACATCTCCAAAATGGCTACTTTTCGTATGAAAATCTATGATATTTTTCTTATTTACACTGCAAATATAGGTTGTGGGTACTCGTTAGAACCGCCTCATTGAGGCGGTTCTAACGGGTACCCAGAACCTATGTCTTGGAGTAAAATAGGAAAAATAATGTTTACCCCCATAAACCCCAGTTTTCTCTTTACAAAGTGGGGTGTTCATTTCACGGACTTGTTCACGTGATGTATGCAGAAATATGTAAGAAAAAATTATATGTAGCTCCAGATAAGGTGGTGTGATAATTTTGGGGTAATTTTCCTTATGTCTCCATAAAACATATGTTGTGTATACGTACAGTGAAATGTCGATAAAAAAATCGACTTTACTAAGATATATTCTGTTTGCCTTTCCTTTCCCCAAACATGTTAATACTCAGATCATGTTTAATGACTATCTTTATTTTTATCCATAAAATGTAAAAAAAAAAAAATTCTGTTCATGATGTATTTACCGTGTCATTACGCAAACACGCCTATACAAATACATTGCCACCTTTATCGCCGAAAAAATGAAAATTTTATGATGAAAAATTGTGATATTTTTCTTATTTCTGCTCAAAATATAGATTGTGGGAACTCATTAGAACCGCCTCATTGAGGCGGTTCTAATGAGTACCCACAATCTTTATTTTAGAGCAGAAATAAGAAAAATAAGATATACCCCCGGAAACCCCAGTTTTACTATATAAAAGTGGGGTTGGATGGGGTCAAAATTATACAGGCGTGTTTTCGTGATGTTTTAAAAACCAGATGCATTTATTTTGATGTAAGAGAATATTGCAAAAGGGAATGTGTATGTGATTCTTCTTAGTTAAGAGTCCTTGGGGCTAGCTGTTCAAAACTAACGATGTTGTTTACGGTGCTAAATTGGCAATTATTCAAATACTTCTGCTGAAAAAAACATGAGTACCGATAGCTTTTGTAAATGCAAAAGCTGCTCACATTTTTCCGGCAAAAATACCAGAGTACACTGTAGCATCCTTATAACACTGTCATCGGGATCCATCATCGTCGACCGGGTTTACCCCCACCCACTTTTTCTGCATGCATGATTACAGTTTCTGCCAGTTTATTATGAATATTCCATATTGCATTTATTTTACAAGATATATGGTTAATAAATTTAATTTTAATCTGATTCTATACTTCTAGCGGACATTTGGCTTTTCATTCAAACGTTTTTTTAATTTTTTTTTTGCTGTACTTTCGTTTTCTGTATCATTGGCAGCCATATTCATTTACCTCTTCCGGTAGTCGCTAAGGTATCTCTAAATAGTGAAGTAAAACGCAACCTGACTATACCATACTGTTAGCTTGAAAGAAAGGCAATTGATGTAAGCGAACAAGTTTGCATCAGTGTTTGTTTATTGTTGTACCTTTCTTGATTTCCGTTTCTTTGTTTATATCCAGTGAATAATAAACGAATAACCATATGCAGATGCAAGAAAAAAAAAAAGTTTGTTATGCCCTGTTTTGGCGGGAAAAAATATTTAGCATCTGCACGTGACAATTACAAAGGGATTAATTAAGACATAACTTGTCCAAATATCTTGATTGACATAGTTTTCACACCTGATCACACTGTTAACTGTTGGCTTATCGATAAGCCTTCGGTAAGTATTCACAGTTTAATAGTGTTGACAACTTGAGTAAATAAGCGAGTATGCATGTATTGTCTGGACTGACGATGTTTTGATGGCTAAGTTCTGCGGAAAAATGGGAAAAAATTTTGACCGTTTTCAAAACGGGGGGAAAACCCAATAATTGGAACTGCAGACCATCAGCGTTATAACGATTTTCCCCCCACCAAAAGGCCCCACGGAATTACCGCATGCAGATTCACAGACAAAAACAGCAGCTGCATTGCTCTGTTTTGTCAATTGCAAAGGGTTAGATTACTATCCTAAACTTAAGGATGTAACTGGAAAACAACAAATCAATGTGTTTAATGAAATAATTTGGCAATTGAAACTACCCTTTTCTATATTCATTATTTTTTTTTAATTATTAAAATGTAGAGTACCAAGTGCTGCACCCTGCAGCACACTGCATTCTATTCAAAATTACGGACCAACCTTACCCACTCACGCAGGGTAATGTTTAATGAGATAGTTCCAATCAGATATTTACAACTAGATCAATAATTGATCTTTACAATCAATTCAGACATAACTGGTATATCTTGATTGACATAGTCTTCACACCTTGTCCAGCTTATCTATAATGCCTTAAGCGAGTATTCACAGTTTCAAAGTGTTGACAGCTTAAGTAAATCAGCGAGTTTACACATGTGTTATTGTGGCTGATGATGTTTGACTGCCGAGTTCTGCAGAAAAATGGCAAAATTTTCGGCCAAACTGGGGGAAAAAAAGTAAAAAAAAAAACAACAAAAAAACGTGGCCACAGACCAACAGGGTTATAACAATTTCCGCGTTTTCAATATCAGTGTATTAGGTATTGTACTTACTAGAACAGTTAACAATTTAGCCACTAACTAGCTTGTTAAGCTAATGATGCTTTGAACAACTAGGCCCATTTGTTCTGTGAAATAGCCCCAGATATGAGGGGGTATCCACATGTTATTTTTCTTACGTTATATTACATGTTACATTTCCAATTACATGTACATGCACCTCATATTTATATGCTTGTATACATATGTTATCATGCAGAAATAAAAAAAATATTACATTTCGGATGAAAAAAACAACAACAAAAAACAACCTAATCTGGAACTATGAGGTTATGGAGTTTTACAGATTACTCCCATTTGCTTTGTATAAATGTGCTATTAGTTGATGGTCATAAGACCAAAATCTTATGCGTATGGTCATTAACTGTAATACTATATTGTATTGCAAGTGAATGTGCTACAAGTTTGTTTGTTTTTCTTCTTTTACAAAACATATTTTTTGTTGTTTATTTTTAGATACTTGGTGCTGATAATGTAAAAATAGTCATGTTTGGAGTAATCACATGTTTATAGTGGAGTAAAACCCATCACGAAAACATGCCTATATAATTTTGACCCTCCTTGAACACAGATTTGATGTAGTAAAAGTGGGGTTTGCAGGGGTAAACCTTATTTTTCTTATATCTGCTCTAAAATATAGATTGTGGGTACTCATTAGAACCACCTCAATGACGTAGTTCTGACCTGTACCCACAATCTATATTTTGAGCAGAAATAAAAAAAATATCACAATTTTACATCTTAAAATTTTCCTTTTTCCAGCAATAAAATCTACCATGTATTTGTATAGGCGTGTTTTCTTAATGCTTGTCCTGCTGAGACAGGATAGGCTCCACATTTGCAAACAGTGAACATGCAGATCAGGGCTCCTGAAGAAACCATATGATCTAAACCTAACTGTATGTCATTCACTTGGAGAATTTGTAGGAACAAATTATATTGAGTATTTTGATTGGTTGATAGTCAGAAATGGGTGTGGTAAAATTAACCTATTGCATGCGGGAAACCCCTAAAGGGGTACCTTGGCAAACAGTGAAGGCCCAGATCAGATGCCGCAGCACAGGGTCCTGCACTATTTGCCAACAGAATTATCCGTCAAAAATAGAATAAAAATGAAAACGATATGCCTGACACCCCTTATATGACAAACGGACTTTTTTCCAACATAGAGCAATGGAAGAGCCTACTAGTATACAATGTGTTAATATATTTAGAAGAAATAGGGTAAAACATAGAAGTGCAAGTGTACAAGACAGGATACTACCTTGTCTCTTTAACCCTTTTTGTACCAAATGGAATCTTCCTCCTTATACAGTCCAACCTGTATTAAGCAACCACCTATGGGATATTAAAAAAGTGCTTACTTAAGACAGGTGCTTGCTTACCCTAGTTGAATTTTAATGCATTTTCCTTTTTGGGGAACTGAATGCCTGCTTAAGACAGGTTGTTTGCTTAATAGAGGTGGCCACTAAGACAGGTTTTACTGTATATAGCAGGAGTTGTTTGTTTTTCAAAATTTAGGGGTGTCAGGTTGTGTTTTCATCAAAATTCATTTGGAAAATGGCTGAACTTTTAGCAAACAGTGGAGGCCCTGATCAGACGCCGCGTTATGCGGCGTCTGATCTGGGCCTGCACTGTTTGCCAGGCTACCCGTTTTGGGGTTTCTGGTACTAAATGGGTTAATAATAAATAACTGTTTTTGGCTTTGAATGAGGTCAATATATATATATATATATGTACATACAAGTATATACTGAAAATACTCATACATTGGTGAGTTTGGGATTTTATAATATTCAAACTATGTAGTGGATTCTTAATGCTTAAATGTATATGAGCTGTATCATTGAAAAATGCTTTTGACAAATACCCAGAAAAAATTCTGATCCAGCCTTCATCCATGGTGAAGTCAGTGTCCTATAGACTCTAGTCAGGCTGTGTGGATGTGCAAACTGGTGCCCAAAGCTATTGAGTGTCATACATGCATTAAAAGGATAAAAGCTCATATATATTTCTGCATACAATAATATTCCTTCTGGCCAGTCAACGTTTTTTTGTGTTCCAATAACAAATGTATTCATTCTTTTAAGGTAAATGGTTACACTTTTTGCATATAATTTTTGCCAATTTTTTCCAAGGGAGACAACTTTCAGGAGTTCCTGAACTGGGCCGCACTAAAAAGGGGGCACACTCTTAAAGGATTGAACATGCTCCTGAGGTGCAAATTCTTCCCTTTAGGAATAGACCCCTTTTGATGAAAGGGACAGAATTGCTTGTACAGTGAAATTCCGCTATTAAGACCAACTAAAATTTAGACTAATTCTCCTTTAAAAAAAATCATGTTTAAAAGGTTTCTTCATTCTTTTTTTGTGTTTTCTGCACTCAGTGTCTTCTCAAAATAGACCACCTTTGGGACTGTTCAATAGACCGCTTTTGAACAGTCCCAAAGGTGGCCTCTTTATAGGAATTTTGCTGTATACATGTATTTGAAAGAGTTGCCTCCCCTGAAGGTGTATCAATTTTCCTTCATATGTGTTGTATTGTTATAGCCATCTATATGTGTGGTTTAATTATAATGTTTACCAGTGTACATTTATATTTGTATAAATATGAGCTTATAATATGTGTTTAAGGGGAATGGTAACACCTAGCATATTTTTTTTTTGCACCATTTTTCTAAGGGAAACAACTTTCGGGACTTCCTGTTTGCTTTTCTATAGGTTCAGTCCCACTGAAAAAGGGGTCTACTCTTAAAGGAAAGAATTTGCTCCTTAGGAGCAAATTCTTTCCTTTAAGAGTTGACCCCTATTGACATGGGAGACAAAAATACTTTTGCAGGAGTTGCCTCCCCTGAAGGTGTAGCCATTCCCCTTCATACTAATGATGTATACTATTTTACATGTAAAATGTTAATGTAATTATGAGATCATAAATTTGTGAAAGTTCTGATCCTCCAACTTACATGTAGTTTCAAAAATGGGAGACTGTCCATGTGATAATGGTATTTATCACATACCGGTACTAAAGGGGAACACAGGCCTCCTAGTGGCCCACTTTAAAAATACATGTATAAGTTTTTATATAGGTTCTTCTTACTCAAAATATAGGTTATTTACAGGTTTTTCAATGAAAATACAGGTTAAAAAAAAGAGTCTTCCAAACTTACATAAAGATTTAAAACGGAAGAAAAAATATTTGATGAATTTTTGCGCCACACTTACCCAGATAAATTGATCTGAAGTTTACAAAGTCTGAGCAAGCGAAGCAAGTGAGGAAAACACCATGAAAATATACCTATATCATTATGGCCCCCTTGAACCCCACTTTTATATAATAAAACTGGGGTTTAAAGGGGTAAACCTTATTTTTCTTATTTCTGTTCTAAAATATAGGTTGTGGGTACTTGTGGGTATGCACAATCTATATTTTGAGCAGAAATAAGAAAAATATTACAATTTTCCATCTTAAAAATTTCGTTTTTTTCCGGCTATAAAGTTTACACTGCATTTATATAGGCGTGTTTTCATAATGAAAAAAATGCAATTTCTTGACTCTTTTCATCACCTTTGGGACTAAAAAGTGAAATTGATGGGAATAAAAGGCCGAGTTGCAAGGTTAAAAAAGTGAAAAATATATATATTTTTTTTTCATGAAAATACAGGCTTTTTATAGGTTTTATGAACAAAAGTAAAGGTTTTATACGTTTGACACAAAATTATATGTTGTTATAGGTTTTATAGGTTTTGCTCGGAGGCCTGGGAACAGCTTAAGTTCTCGCAAACCTTTACAGAAGCCCAGTGGTTTCTAGACTGAAACCCTCTGTTTGCTCATACTTACATGTACAGTCGAACTTCAATGGCTCCAACACCTTTGGGACTATGAAAATCTGTTCGAGACAGGGGTAGTTCGAGCCACTGAGGCTACTGTCAGGAGGCATAACGAGATACTTTTAGACATCTTTTCGATGTTCTAAAATGAATATGTATGCTGTGTGTACTCATTAGAATCGCCTCATCGAGGCGATTCTAATGAGTACACACAGCATGCATTTGAAAGATAAAAGACTAAATTCTCCTTAATTATCCCCCACTATTTCTTATGTAGAGGATTTTCCTAGGGGCTCAAGAACGGGTTCGACTCACCCATGGTAAACGAGCCATCGTTGTTCGAGCCATCGAAGTTCTACTGTACTTGGCTCATATATACATGTAATTAGGATCTAGACATTTGACATCTGTCCGATCTGGCACCAAATTGGTGGTCGGGCAAATTTGAATGAACAGTGTTCAGTTTGTTTTGTGCATGTGTACTTTATTCATTATTCTAACACAGCGCGCCTATATAGGCAATGGAAAATAACTGTGTTTTATTCTGCAACAAATCACAGCTCGGAAGAGCGTGACGAGTGACGTCATTAAAATTCCCAATTTATGACGTCACTAGTCGATTTCCTTGACGTAAGACGGTGTAACGTCATTTTCTCGCATCGAAAACGTTAGAAATGGATATAAATGCATGTGTTTCAGTCGATTATTTTCGCGGGATTTCTTCCAACAATGGCGAAAAGTTGTGAGATTTTGAAGGAAACAACAGCGTGTTAGAATCGAAATAGATCAGCTCTAGCCAGTGATTTGTTGGGTAATAAATCACAATTTGTCGGTCAGTTGTAAGTAGACAAATCACGCGCGCTACGCGCACGTGATTTGGTGACCTCCAAACTGTGATTTATTACTCAACAAATCACAGTTAGAGCTGATCTATTTCTTAAGCCATATTTTGCCTTTCCAAATTACTCATAAACCCTATAGTGTTAACCCTTATCTTGCTGTTCATGACAACTCCTATCTTTGCAAACAGTGTAGATCCAGATCAGATGGCTTCTGATCAGGATCTACACTGTTTGGCATTCAGTTTATGAATTTGTAGCAATAAATTACATCAAGTAATTTGATTGGTTGATAGACAGAAATGGGTGTGGCTTAAATGAATATTCAGCAAGATAAGGGTTAAACACTTACATTGGCCCTTATTTCTTTTTGCTAGTTGTTGGCACAGAAATGGGAAGGTGCCAAAATAAAACGCCACCAGTATTCAATTTTCAATAAAATGTTGATTTGTATCTCAAGGTTGAAAATGCCAAAATTAAATTGTGCCAGTGTGTCTTTTATACCAAAAAAATGCCAAATTCTCATTATGTAGATATTGGTACACCACAACCTCTTTATAACACTGTTAACTGGGTCCAAAGCAGAAACCATGTTAGTTAAATAACTGTTTTATATCCAAACAAAAAATGTAGAGATTATATAGAAAAATGACCATTTATGGTCATTTTTCTATATAATCTACACATTTTTGGATTCCATCTTGACACTGTGTTATATCAAATCTGTGTTATATCAAATCTGTGTTATAACGAACCGTGTTATAACGAAGTTATGGTGTATTTGTATTTCTGCAAGAGAGTGCCAGTGGTTTAGAATAACTGGACATAACTTCAAGGGAGGGCACTCTTTCAGATTTATTTTTGTCACCTTTATACAGCTGGGTCTATTCTTAAAGGAAAAAATTTGCTCCTGAGGAACAGATCCTTATCTTTAAGGGGAATGGATACACCTGGCAGATTTTTCCCCCATTTTTACAAAGGGAGACAACTTTTGGGACTTCCTGTTCGCTTTCCTATAAGCCCTGTCCCACTGAAAAAGGGGTCTGCTCTTTAAGGAAAGAATTTGCTCCTTGGGAGCAAATTCTTTCCTTTAAGAGTTGACACCTATTGACATGGGAGACAAGAGTTGCCTCCCCAGAATGTGTATATGTTCCTCTTAAGAGCAAATTCTTTTCTTCAAGAGTATCTGGCCTTGGGAGCTCAGTCGGATTAGTGCTACCAAGTCTATTTCTCCAAGCCCCAAAAAGGGGTGTGACAAGGCAGAATAACAAGGGTACATATTAACCCATTGTATGTGGGAAACCCCTAAAGGTGTACCTTGGCAAACAGTGCAGGCCCAGATCAGACGCCACAGAATGTGGCGTCTAATCAGGGCCTGCACTATTTGCATACAGAATTTTCCATCAAAAAAAGAATTAAAAAAATAGGCCTGACACCCCTTACATGACAAATGGACTTGTCCAACATATAGCAATGGAAGAGTCCACTAGCAAACAATGGGTTAAGGGATAATTATTACCCTTTGTTCTCATTAGAGACATGTCTGGTGAATACTTGTTTGAATCACCTCATATAGGCGGTTTTAATAAGTACCCACAACATGTTTTTCTTTTTTTTTTTTTTTTGAAAAAATTCTACCCAAATCTTCCTCCTTATTTCTCCTTATCTGGCACTATGATTTAACATTTTTTTTTTTTTTTTTGGTTTGGGTTTTACGGCCCTTTCAAGATTATTTCACTCATATCGAGCCGATCGTTAATCATAGGTGGGCGAAAACCGGAGTACCCGGAGAAAAACCACCTGACCTTCCGTTGCAGAACTTGGCGTCTCACACATGACCCGAGCGAGGCTCGAACCCACGGCGGTGAGAGACCTAATGACTAAGAGTCAGCGCTCTTATCCATTAGGCCACGGAGGCACGTAACGATTTAACATAAATCAAGTAGATTGTATCCCCTTTGTATGATGCTATTCTGTATACAGTCAAACTTGAGTGGCTCCAACAGGGAACCATTTGGGTAACACACCCATGTGGCTTAGTGCATAATTTCGTATCTCCAAAACGGTTCATTACGCAAACATGCCTATACAAAAACTATTGCCACTTTTATCGCCGACAAAATGAAAATTTTATGATGAAAAATTGTGATATTTTTCTTATTTCTGATCCAAATATAGGTTGTGGGCACTCGTTAGAACCGCCTCATCGAGGCGGTTCTAACGAGTACCCACAATCTATATTTTAGAAAAGAAATAAGAAAAATAAGGTATACCCCCGGAATCCCCAGTTTTACTATATAAAAGTGGGGTTCAAGGGGGTCAAAATTATAAAGGCGTTGTTATGACTTTTCTGATGAAAATTAGTGACACTTTTCATATTTTTACTCAAAACATAGGTTGAGGGTGCTTGGTCTTATAAAATAACATAATGTAAACTACTGTAAATATCAGTTTTCCTTAGACGGGCCTCCGTGGCCTAGTGGATAAGAGCGCTGACTCTTAGTCATTAGGTCTCTCACCGCCGTAGGTTCGAGCCTCGCTCGGGCCACGTGTGAGACGCCAAGTTCTGCAACGGAAGGTCAGGTGGTTTTTCTCCGGGTACTCCGGTTTTCGCCCACCTCTGATTAACGATCGGCTCGATATGAGTGAAATAATCTTGAAAGGGCCGTAAAACCCAAACCAAAAAAAAAAAAAAAAAAAAAAAAAAATCAGTTTTCCTTATATAAATAGAGGATCTTACATGAGTGTTCATGTATTATTGAATTTATTAAACGAGTTGAGGAAAACGGATAAAATGCGAGGCTTTGCCGAGCATTTTATCCCTTTTCCTCAACGAGTTTAATAAATTCAGTAATACATGAGCACGAATGCAAGATTCTATTTATCATATGACATAAAAACGCATTTTATTCACGATTATTTAACAAAAAATGTCAATATTCCGCCATTAGTAAACGCGACGGCGTTAAGGACGTCTTACATGTAACGTTACGGGGCGTATCTAACTAATTTGCATATTTAATCCACTAGTGGATTATCGAAAATATTACATGACGTTATTACACTCTCAGACCCGACGTCATATGATAAAGTGGGGTTTAGAGGGTGTTCATTTCACATACTTGTTAACGTGATGGTGGTGCTTTTGTGTCAAATTTCTGTTATCATTATACAATGCAAGGTCAGTAAAGCAATGCAATATTCTTTCTGGAACAAGTGTGAATTGCTGTAAATTTCCTAACACATGTACATAATGCTAATAAGTGTGAAATAGCATTTAACCCATTTTATGCGGGAAACACCTGAAGGGGTTCCTTAGCAAACAGTGTACGCCCAGATCAGACGCCGCAGAACGCGGCGTCTGATCAGGGCCTGCACTATTTGCTAACAGAATTTTAAAAAAGAAAAAAATAGGCCTACCACCCCTTACGTGACAAATGGATTTGTCCAACATAAAGCAAGGGAAGAGTCCATTAGCATACAATGGGATAATGTAGTTGCTATCAAATTATGTAAATAATTACCGTTCGGTGTGAGCCTCAACATGAGAAAACCAGCCCGAGTCCTTATCCTGCTGAACACGACAAACCTTACTTTGCAAACAGTGTAGATCCAGATCAGATGGCTTCTGAAGAAGCCATCTGATCAGGATCTACACTGTTTGTCATGCAGTAAGTGAATTGAACGAATACATTATATCAGGTAGTACTATTTGACAGTCAGAAATGGCTGTGGCTAAATTAATTTATTCAGCAGGACATGTGTTAAACATAGAAACAAGAAGTAAATACCGGGTATTGTATTTTTCAAACAACAAATTCTATAGCCTTTCAAAATACAGTGAGATATGACTGCACTTTTAATTTTGAAAATGGGCTATGTTTTAGGTAAGTCACCTTTAGCTGCTATTTTACATGTACACTGGTCGACAGTTACAATTCTATTCTTAAGTTTATACTTCGTGTCAACAGATAGACATGTAGTCGTAACAGTCTGAGATTCGTACAAACACCATAATTTTAAAATTCCATGACTCATGGTATCCGAAACTTGCCTTCCCTTAAAACTGGAATAGTCTCGTCATGCTTGGATTTTGATCTCTCATTTTGAACATAGAGGATCTTACCCGAGTGTTCATTTATTACATGAGCAGGAATGCAAGATCCTATTTGTCATATGACATTTAAAACGCATTTTATTTACAATTGTTTTACAAATATCAATATTCTGCCATTAGTACACATGACATCATTACAGATGTCATACATTTAACGTTACCGGGTGTATCTAACTAATTTACGTATTTAATCCACTAGTGGATTTCCAAATTTATTACATGGCGTTATTACATTCTCAGACACGACGTCATATGGGCCCCGTCAAGCGATTTTGGTACTTATCGCCTATGCGAGCAGCGAAGGTTCAGGCGAGCCTGCGCATCCGCGCAGTCTCGCCAGAACCTTCGCTGCTCGCTGATACAAGCAGTGAATCAAGAGGAACCTTCAGACAGAAAGCAATATCCCTGGCCCCTCTGAATGGCTGGGCATGCGCAGTTAAAATTTGTCATGACGGAATGCTCGAAGACACAAATTCGCTTGGCGGGGCTCATATGATAAATTGATTTACTACAAGGTGCTGATCAGACTCCATAGATGTGCAGGCTGTTCTGAATCGTTGTTGTTCTTATATGGCAAAAGCAGGTTTTCTTAAGAAGTGGCTCATATTAGTGTGAAATACTGTAACAATCCTGAAAATTCAGACACCTCAAGGACTTGCTGTAATTCTCCTAAAATCTTAACGAATTTGTATTATGATTCAGCAAGGAGTTGGGAGCAGTCTGATCTGGGTCTGCACTTGTTGCTAACAGTGTAGACCCTGATCAGACTGCTCCTTTAGGAGCAGTCTGATCTGGGTCTGCATTTTTTGCTTAACGCTGTTTGTCCCAATATTATTATGGTAACCTAATTAATTGCTATCGAAGTGTAAGCAATTACAGTCAAACTTCGATGGCTCGAACCCCTTTGGGACCATGAAAATTTGTTCGAGACAGCGGTAGTTCGAGCCATAGAGGGTTAGTATTAGTGCCATACCAAGAGACATAACGGAGATAATTGTGGATATATTTTCAGTGTTCTGTATTATAAATGTATGTTGTGTGTACTCATTAGAATCACCTCATCGAGGCGATTCTAATGAGTACACACAGCATACATTTGCAAGATAAATGAAGAAAATCTTCCTAAATTACCCCTATATCGTATTTGGAGGAATTCCCTGCGAACTCAAGACCGATTCGACTCATCCATAGTAAACGAGCCATCGGAGTTCGAGCCACTGAAGTTCTACTGTATAATGCATGTGCGATATTAACCAAATGTAATGTATATGTAAACATGAAAATTCCATTGAAAAAGTTTTCTGACCAGGATGTTCACTAAAAAACCAACTGTTAAGAACACCTGATGATGTTCAGACCACCCATCATTAATCCTTGTCCTGCTGAATAGATCAGTTTTGCCACACCCATTTCTGACTAATAGTCATTTGAATTACTCATTCAGATTCACAAAATAATTAAATAGCAAACAGTGCAGATCTTAATCAGATGCCATTTGATGTGGATCTACTCTGTATGCAAAGGGTTCAGTAGGATTGGAATAAGACCATTTTTCACAAGTCCAAAGTCTAAAAAAAATGAAATATTAAAACTACCTCATTGGTACTGGGCTGCATTATTCTGCCACGCAGAGCAGAAATCAATTGTGCACGAGTACTGGTAAACCACTTAGAAGGTGATGCAAGATGGAATGTTCATGCACATAAACCCTATTGGTTTAATTGGGTGACAGGGCTTGAGATGTCATTTCATCTTGATGTCGGGTAACAATCCCAAAAATTGGAAGCAATGTCTCCAAATTTACCTATATAGTGTTGACAGGGACAATAAACCTCAATCCAAACAAAACCAGATGCCTCCGTGGTGTAGTGAATAAGTGGTTTGCCTCATAAACCAGGTTCCTCAGACTTTCGGACGAGTCTTTAAACTGAAGTCTCATCTCCTGTTGACCTTAGCTGTTAGTGGGACGTACAACTCAAACACACAAACAAAACCACATTTGTGAGACCATTTTAGGGGTGTCATGTAAGTGGTTTTAACAGTAAGATCTTGTACATTTTTTTGCCATATGGCTGATAGATTATAATAAAATATTTATGCATATAGTCAGAGACAAGCTGTGCTGGCCTCGGTAATTCAGTCCGATAAACAGTCCCAAATGCAGTCTCTTGCTAGAAGACAGGGTGTAGGAAAAAAGAAAGAAATAATAAGTAAAACATTTTTAACCCTTATCTTGCTGAATATTCATTTAAGCCACACCCATTTCTGTCTATCAGCCAATCAAATTACTTGATGTAATTTATTGCTACAAATTCATAAACTGAATGCCAAACAGTGTAGATCCTGATCAGATGGCTTCTTCAGAAGCCATCTGATCTGGATCTACACTGTTTGCAAAGATAGGGGTTGTCATGAACAGCAAGATAAGGGTTAAAGAAGAAATAGCTAAATTTGAGCTGGTCATGACAATGGAATTTTACTATATTTTTATTTAGTTGGACTTCAATGGCTCGAACACCTTTGGGACCTCGAAAATCTGTTTGAGACAGGGGTAGTTAAGAGCCACGGATGGATGGTTACTATCAGTGCCATAACAGGAGGCCTAATGGATATGATTGTGGGCTACATCACGAAAACATGCCTACATAATTTGGTCCCCCTATAACCCCACTTTTATATAGTAAAACTGGGGTTTGCAGAGATATACCTTATTTTCCTTATTCTTGCTCTAAGACATAGGTTATGGGTACTCGTTAGAGCCGCCTCGGCGAGGTGGTTCTAACGAGTGTTTGTTTGTTTGTTTGATTTGAGGTTTAACGTCCCCGTCAACACTGTAAAGGTCATTTTGGAGACATTGCTTCCAATTTTGTGGGACTTCTACCCGACATTGAGATGAAATGACATCTCAAGCCCTGTCGCCCAATGTAACCAATAGGGTTTATAAGCATGGACGGTCCGCCTCGCACCGTGGTTCCTGGGCAGGCTTAGATCCTCTAAGTGGTTTACCAGTACTAGTGTGTGGGCCAGATTCAGCTCTGCGTGGAAGCATCATGCAGCCCATATATTTCTTCAAGCCCCTATGGGCGGGGTTCTTATGAGTGACCACAAACTATGTTTTGAGCAGAAATAGGAAAAAAAATCACAATTTTTCAGTATATTTAGATAGGCATGTTTTTGTAATGATCTTTTCAGTGTTCTATATTATAAATGCATGCTGTGTGTACTCATTAGAATCGCCTCATCGAGGCAATTCTAATGAGTACTCACAGCATACATTTGCGAGATAAAAGAAGAGAATTATCCCTATATCGTATCTGGAGGAATTCCCTGCAGACTCAAGAACGGGTTCGACTCATCATCGGTAAATGATCCATCGGGGTTCAAGCCATTGAAGTTCTTCTGTAATAATGAAGCTTTATAGTCACTCCCTACAAAGTGCCTCAAACTGCTTATAATCTTCCACAGTTTCTATTGTATTACTGTTGGTCATATACAGGTAGCCTCATTGCTATTATATGGCTTCATTGTTATGTAGTGGATAATATGTCATGTAATTAAAATCATATGACCACATATAAATACACATGGTTAATGGCATGTAATGTCATGATGCTGTCTGAGACAACTACTGAATTTGTTTTGAACTTATTTGGCAATAAAATCTGACTTCAAATCATTCTATGATAAACAAAATCTTACACTCACAGTCATTTCATATGAAATTAAGGCATTCCCCTAAAAATTTAAAGCACCACAGATATTTTTGAGTTGATGGCAGTTTTGATTTTTTAAATCATTTTAAAACTAGAAATGTGTCCAGACGACACAGATGCCCCCGCCAAGGGCCCTGCCTCACCCCAAAAATCCATGTTGCAACAAAATTTTCTAAGTGTGTGACCTTGTCATAAGGAATATTTGTGAGAAGTTATATTGAAATTGGTGAAAAATGTAAGCGCTAGAGCAGTGACAAAGTTTTTCTGAAAATAGTCACAGTGACCTTGACCTTGAAAGTCAAACTTGTTCGAGGTATTTTCATAAGGAAAATTTGTGTGAAGTTATTTTGAAACCAGTGAAGAAATGCAGGCGCTAGAGCAATGACAAAGTGTTTCTAAAAATAGCCACAGTGACCTTGACCTTGAAAGTCGAAATGGCTCGAGATATTGTCATAAGGAACATTTGTGTGAAGTTATATTGAAATCGGTGAAGAAATATAAGCGCTAGAGCGATGACAAAGTTTTTCTAAAAATAGCCACAGTGACCTTGACCTTGAGGCCATGACCTTTAAAGTCGAAGTCGCTCGAGATATTTTTATAAGGAACATTTGTGTGAAGTTATATTGAAATTGGTGAAGAAATGTAGGCGCTAGAGCGATGACAAAGTTTTTCTAAAAATAGCCACAGTGACCTTGACCATGAGGTCATGACCTTGAAAGTCAAACTCGCTCGAGATATTGTCATAAGGAACATTTGTGTGAAGTTATATTGAAATCAGTGAAGAAATATAGACGCTAGAGCTATGTTGTGCGAGGGGATAATTAAAAAATTTTAAGTCTGTGACCTTGACCTTGAGCTCATGGGCATGGGTGGGGGTATTGCTGAATAAAACATTGTACCTATATCTATCATCATATGAACCAAAGCCATCATAAAAGTTTAGGTTCTACCAGGTACAAATACCTTAACTGGAGTCTTTTACATGGAAAATTTCTAAGTCCATGACCTTGACCTTGAGGCCATGGGCATGGGTGGGGGTATCGCTGAATAAAACTTTGGACCTATATCTATAATCATACCAAATATGAACCAATTCCATCAAATGGTTTAGAAAATATGAGTTCTAAAATGTTCAAGTCTACCTGTTACAAAAACCTTAACCGGAGTCTTTAACATTGAAAATTTCCAAGTCTGTGACCTTGACCTTGAGGTCACAGGCATGGGTGGGGGTATTGCTTAATAAAACTTTGGACCTATATCTATCATCATACCAAAGATGAACCAGTTCCATCAAATGGTTAGGAAAATATAAGTTCTAAAAGTTCAGGCTCTACCTGTTACAAAAACTTTAACCTGAGGTTACAGGATCACGTACGTACGTACGTACACACACACATACAGACAGACATACACATGTACGCACGTACGCACAACCGAAAAACGTACGTACACACACACATACAGACAGACATACACATGTACGCACGTACGCACAACCGAAAAACTATATGCCCCCGGCATCATATGATGCGGGGGCATAAAAAGAGAGAAAATAAGGCTTGCCATTACATGACTATCCAGTGAGTGAGTGAGTTTTAGTTTTACGTCCCACAAACAGCTAAGGTCATACGTAGACGGGACCTCGGTTTAAAGACTCATCCGAAAGTCTGGAGAAGCCCGGGATCGATCCTGCGATCCCTGGTTTACCAGGCGAGTAGCGTAACCACTGCACCACGGAGGCTTCTACATGACTATCCATGTTCACTTTACGAAAACTATACTTGAAAATGACATCAACAAAAAAAAAAAAATGTAGTGACTGGCAGTTTAAAGGTTAAGATCATAGTAAAGTGAAACTATGATAGCTCAAACACCAATGGCTCTGTTTACCATGGCTGATTCGAACTTGCTCTTGAGAATTCTTACCATAGCTCCAGAATCCATATATTTAGGATATTTTTGGAGTGTTTTCTTCTTTTTTTTTTTTTTTTTGTCTTGAATAGGTATATTGTGTGGCGATTCTGGTGTGTACACACAACATACCTCTTTTTAATAGAAAATCACAAAGAGGATCTATTGAATTTATTAAACGAGTTGAGGAAAAGGGATAAAATGCGAGGCTGTGCCGAGCATTTTATCCCTTTTCCTCAACGAGTTTAATAAATTCAATAATACACGAGCACGAATGCAAGATTCTATTTATCATATGACATTTAAAACGCATTTTATTCACGATTGTTTACAAAAATGTCAATATTCCGCCATAAGTAAACGCCACGTCGTTAAGGACGTCGTACATGTAACGTTACGGGACGTATCTAGCTAATTTGCATATTTAATCCACTAGTGGATTATCGAAAATAATACATGACGTTATTACACTCTCAGACGCGACGTCATATGATAAAAAGATATACCGAAGTCATACTGAAGTCAGCCACATGACCTAGTGCTACAATTGAAGTACCCTACAAGTTTTCATGGTCCCAAAGGGAGAATGCTTGAGTGAGGCAAAGGTGAGGTGTGTCATTGGGGCGTCCAGCTGATATTGGCTTACAGTTGGGCATGGCCCTGCTGTCCTTGCAGCAGGTAAAGGTAGAGGGGGAGTGTTGTTATTTCTTCTGTCTCTACACTTCCATTTATTTTCCTCTTCCTCCCTGTCCCTCACTTTCATCTCCTCTACTATCTCTTCTATCTCTTTTCTCCCTTTCTATGGGAGATGTCACAAAATGACCCACAAGGTTGACGCATTGTTAACCCCAAGACAATCAGTCAATCATGGTTCCTGAAGGTGTTTGAGCCATTTGAAGTTCTGCTGTTTTGTCACAGTCCAACCTGTAAAAGCAACCACCCAAGTATATTCAAAAGGTGCTTGTATAAGACAGGTGCTTGCTTAATACAGGTGAATTTCAATGTATATGCCTTTTATGGGAACTCGGTGCATGGTTGCTTAACGTAGGTGTCTGCTATAACAGGATTTATGCTCAAGAAGCAGGCAGATGAGCTACCATTGTTGATATCCTGTAGGATGTTGAGTTTCATCTGGAAGTGCATTTGCATGTTCCTTAAGGGGAACGGGTACACCTTCAGGGGAGGCAACTTCTGCAGAAGCATTTTGTCTCCCATGTCAATAGGGGTCAACTCTTAAAGGAAAAAATTTGCTCCTGAGGAGCAAATTCTTTCCTTTAAGAGTAGACCCCTTTTTCAGTCCGACTGGGCTTATAGAAAAGTGAACAGGAAGTCCCGAAAGTTGTCTCCCTTTGAACAGTGGCAGAAAAATCTGCATGTTCCATTCCCCTAAAAATATCCTTCCTCCTTTCTTATGGAAGAATAAAGCGAAACAAAAATAGTTTAACCCTTATCCTGCTGTTCACAACAACCGCTACCTTTGCAAACAGTGCAGATCCAGATCAGATGGCCATCTGATTTGGATCTTTACTGTTAAGTAATTCAGTTTCTGAATTTGCAGGAATGAATTACATCAAGTAATCTGATTGATTCAAAATCAGAAATTGGTGAGGCTAAATTAATCATTCAGCGGGATAAGGATTAAGTTTGTACCCTGTGAAGAGACTGACTTCTGTTTGTTGATCACAAAACATAAGATATTGTTTTCAGAATAAGATAGTTGTTCTCTCTGTTACTGACATGTCTGATCTTCGTTTTCGGGATTGTTAAAATTATCCATTCATGCAGCAGCTTTTTAAAAATGAATGTATGCTTGTTCAGCTGTTTTCAATAAAATACCAATACCTTTCTTGTGGTCTTTTATTTGCTTTAGTTTTACATCCCACCAGCAGCTAAGGTTGTATAGAGACAGGATCTTGGTTTAAACCTTTTTGTACCAGAAACCCCCAAACAGGTAATTGGCAAATAGCGCAGGTACAGATCAGACGCCGCATATTGATATGTGGGCCTACACTGTTTGTGAAAAGTTAAGCCATTTTCCAATTAAATTTTGACGAAAACACAACCCGACACCCCTTTTGAACGGAACTCCTGCTATATATAAGGTGGAAGATCCCATTTTGTACAAAATGGGTTAAAGACTCATCTGAAAGTCTGGATCAAAAAGAACCCCTGGTTGATATAAGGGAAGTTGCTTGCTTGTTATACAATGGAGACCTTTACTTTCTTTTTAACTCACCTGACCCGATGGCTCTGGGGGAGCTATTGTGATCACTCACCGTCCCTCATTGTCCGTCCGTCCACAATTCCTTTAAACAACATCTCGTAAACCACTGAACAGATTTTGACCAGACTTGGCAGAAATGATCTTTGGGTGGTCCCCTCTCAAAGTTGTTCAAAGAATTTATTGCATGCAGCTCTGGTTGCCATGGCAACAAAAAGGAGAAAATAAGAAAAAAAAGTTTAAAAATCTTCTTGTCTGAAACCAGAAGGCCCAGGTTTTTGAGATTTGGTTTGAAGCTTCATCTAGTGGAGTGTTCAAATTATAGCCCTAGGGATTAAAAATGCTCCCATGCCTGGGCCCACTGGTTTTACATAGGCTTGTATAGGGAAAACCTTTAAAAATCTTCTTGTCTGAAACTATAAGGACAAAGTCTTTGATATTAGGTATGAAGCTTCATCCAGTGGACCTCTACCAAGATTGTTCAAGTTATAGCCCTTGGGCCACAAATGCCCCTATGCCGGGGCCCACTGGTTTAATGTAAGCTTATACAGTAAAACTTCGATGGCTCGAACACCAATGGCTCGTTTACCATGGATGAGTAGAACACATTCTTGAGCCCCTAGCGAAATCCTCTACATAAGAAATAGTGGGGGATAATTAAGGAGATTTTAGTCTTTTATCTTGCAAAATTATGCTGTGTGTACTCATTAGAATCGCCTCGATGAGGCGATTCTAATGAGTACACACAGCATACATATTCATTATAGAACACCGAGAAGATGTCAAAAAGTATCTCCTTATGCCTCCTGACAGTAACCTCAGTGGCTCGAACTACCCCTGTCTCGAACAGATTTTTGAGGTCCCAAAGGTGTTCGAGCCATTGAAGTTTGACTGTATAGGGTTAATGTTTAAAAATCTTCTTGTCTGAAACCAGAAGGCCAAGGTCATTGATATTTGGTATGAAGGTTCATCTAGTGGACCTCTCCCAAGATTGTTCAAATTATAGCCTTGGGGCAAAAAATGCCCCCGCACCAGGGCCCACTGGTTTTACATAGGCTTATTTAGGGAAAACCTTTAATAATCTTCTTGTCAGAAACCTGAAGGCCCACGTCTTATATTTGGTATGAAGCTTCATCTAGTGGACCTCTACCAAGATTGTTCAAATTATAGCCCTGGGAACAAAAGTGCCCCCGCGCTGGGGCCCACTGGTTTTTCATAGGCTTATAAATTATAGGGAAAACATTTAAAAAATATTCTTGCCTGAAACCAGAAGGCCCACGTCTTCGATATTTGGTATGTAGCTTCAACTAGTGGACCTTTACCAAGATTGTTCAAATTATAGCCCTGGGGCAAAAATGGCCCCTCTGCAGGGCTCACTGGTTTTACATAGGCTTATATAGGGAAAACCTTTAAAAATCTTCTTGTCTGAAACCATTGATATTTGGCATGAAGCTTCATCAAATGGACCTCTACCAAAATTGTTCAAATTATAGCCTTGGGGCCAAAAATGGCACCACCCCAGGGTCCACATGTTTTACATAGGCTTACATAGGGAAAACCTTTCTGAAACCAGAAGGCCCAGTCTTTGATATTTGGTATGAATCTTCTCTTAGTAGACCTCTACCAAGATTGTTCAACTTATAGCCCTGGGGCCAAGAATGATGATGCCCCCCCCCCCAAGTCTTACAAAGGTTAATATAGGGAATACCTTTAAAAATATTCTTGCCTGAAACCAAAAGGCCTAGATCTTTGATATTTGGTATGAAGCTTCATCAGGTGGACGAGTTCCAAGATTGTTCAAATTGTAGCCTAGACGCCAAAAATGGCCCCGCCACAGGGTCCATGTTTTACATAGGCTTATATATGGAAAACCTTTCAGAATCTTTTTATCTGAACCCAGAAGGCCCAGGCTTTCGATATTTGATATTAAGCTTCATTTAGTGAACCTCTACCAAGATTGTTCAAATTATAGTCCTTGGGCCAAAAATTGCCCCGCCCCGGGACCAACATTTATATCTCTTAGCTCAGGTGAGCGATATAGGACCATCTCGCCTTGTTTGTTTTGGCGTTTAACCCATTTTGTACCGGAAACCCCAAAATGGGTACCCTGGCAAGCAGTGCAGGCCCAGATCAGAAGCTGCAGAATGCAGCGTCTGATCAGGGCCTTCACTATTTGCAAAAAGTTCAGCCATTTTCCAAATCAATTTTGAAGAAAAGACAACCCGACACCCCTAAATTTTGAAATGGACTTCTGTCATAAAGAGGAAGATTCCATTTGTTACAAAAAGGGTTAATGGCCAAGTCAACACTATATAGGTTGTCCAGCTGATCAGTTTATCTATGCAAGCTTTTCCTGAGCAGGCTTATACATATTAAAGGTGTTAACCAGAACAGGGCACATTATTCCCCAGAAACTTACAACTGCCCACCTTAAATTATTGGAATCATTGGAAGAGACAGAATGACCATATAAATATCCTACAGCTGGTCTAAAAGGTGAGAATTTGTTTGTGTTGAGGTTTTATGTCCCCATTGTTCAGATCATTTTTTTGATATTGCTTCAGATTTTGTGGGACTCTTACCAGACATATAGATGAAATAACATCTCAAGCCCTACCACCCAAAGAAACTTAAGGTTTAAGAAACAGTCCTACTCGTTTCACTTTTCCTGGGCAGGCTTGTCTTCTAAGTGGTTGACCAGTACTCCAGTTTGGTCGGTTGTAGCCCTGCACAGAAGCACTATGCTGCCTAATCTATTTCTGTAGACCTCAGATCAGGAAAGTGTTTTTCCAGGTTTTCCTTGGTGCTTGTAACAATAATTTAGCAGCAAATGCCAACAAACCATGAAAAGGTCTGAGAGTTTAGCTATTTCTAAAGACTGTCTATAACAAGAGGGCCCAGAGGGCCCTGGTTCGCTCACCTGATCCAATGTATAATAAGTGGGCCCCGGGGCGGGGTCAATTTTGGCCCCAGGGCTATAATTTGAACAATCTTGGTAGAGGTCCACAGGATGAAGCTTCATATCGAATATGAAAGACCTGGGCTTTGTGGTTTCAGAGAAGAATATGTTAAAGGTTTACCCTGCATAAAGAAGTCTATGTAAAACAAGATTTTCCCTAAATAAGTCTATGTAAAACCAAAGGGCCCCGGAGCGGGGGCATTTTTGGCCCAAGGGCTATAATTTGAACAATCTTGGTAGAGGTCTACTAGCTGAAGCTTCATAACAAATATCAAAGACCTAAGCCTTGTGGTTTCAGAGAAGAAGATTTTTAAAGATTTTCCCTATATATGTCTATGTAAAACCAAAGGGTCACATGGCGGGGGCATTTTTGGTCTCAGGGCTATAATTTGAACAATCTTGGTATAGGTCCACTAGCTGAAGCTTCATAACAAATATCAAAGACCTAAGCATTGTGGTTTCAGAGAAGAAGATTTTTAAAGATTTTCCCTATACAGTCGAACTTCGATGGCTCGAACTCGCCGGGACCGCCGTAAAAAGTTCGAGCCATCGGTAGTTCGAGCCATTGGAGTCCACTTCGGCAAGATCCATCTTTGTGTACTATGATTTTTTATCATAGCTGCGGCGATTTTGGTGACTTCAGGTACATTTATCGGTCATAATTTAAGCCACGTAGTATACCTTTCGCACTTTCACGTAGGTTACCTTTCTTATGATACTGCGTGACTTGACCGATAAAACTGGAATTTTTAAAAAGGTAATTAGTGCAAGCCATCGGTGGGATTTTACATAGAAAATGCACTCTAGGGACCAGGCTTAGAGTTCGAGGGTTCGAGCCATCGTGGTTCGAGCCAAGGGTGGTATGTTTAGTTAAAATGAATAGGGATTTTGCCGGGACTGAAAAGTCAGTTCGACCCAAACGTGGTGTTCGAGCCTACCGAGTTCGACCCATCGAAGTTCGACTGTATAAGTCTGTGTAAAACCAAACGGCCCCGGAGCGGGGGCATTTTTGGCCAAACGGCTATAATTTGAACAATCTTGGTAGAGGTCTACTAGCTGAAGCTTCATAACAAATATCAAAGACCTAAGCCTTGTGGTTTCAGAGAAGAAGATTTTTAAAGATGTTCCCTATATATGTCTATGTAAAACCAAAGGGCCACATGGCGGGGGCATTTTTGGTCTCAGGGCTATAATTTGAACAATCTTCGTACAGGTCCACTAGCTGAAGCTTCATAACAAATATCAAAGACCTAAGCCTTGTGGTTTCAGAGAAGAAGATTTTTAAAGATTTTCCCTATATAAGTCTTTGTAAAACCAAAAGGCCCCGGAGCGGGGGCATTTTTGGCCCCAGGGCTATAATTTGAACAATCTTGGTAGCGGTCAACAAGATGAAGCTTCATATCAAATATCAAAGATCTGGGCCTTGCAGTTTCAGAGAAGAAGATTTTTAAAGATTTTCCCTATATAAGCCTATGTAAAACCAAAGGGCCCTGGTGCGGGGGCATTTTTGGCCCAAGCACTATAATTTGAACAATCTTGGTAGGAGTCCACTAGATGAAGCTTCATACAAAATATCAAAGACCTGGACCTTGTGGTTTCAGAGAAGAAGATTTTTAAAGATTTTCCCTTTATAAGCCTATTTAAAACCAAAGGGCCCCGGTGCGGGGGCATTTTTAGCTCCAGCACTATAATTTGAACAATCTTGGTAGGGGTCCACTAGATGAAGCTTCATACCAAATATCAAAGACCTGGGCCTTGCGGTTTCAGAGAAGAAGATTTTTAAAGATTTTCCCGATATACCTTATTCGACCTATTTACCGCACATGCTCCTATAAGCGCACACCCAAGCTTTTTCTGGAAAAAATACACAAGCGAACACTTTACAGTAACCTCCCAACAAATTCATATTGAGTTTTGCAGCATCTTTGACCTGGACAATCATATGTATATGTGGTGAACCCCTATGCTGAAATTCAACTCTATAAAATAATCATATCGGAAGCTTTTTTTTTTTCATATTTTTTTCGTTTTGAGTGTGCGCTTATTAGGAAGATTTTTCACCACAATATTTTCATACAATTTTGAAAAAACTAAGCGCACGGTGCGGTAAATAGGTCGAATACGGTAAGCCCATGTAAAACCAAAGGGCCCCGGTGCGGGGGCATTTTCGGCCCCAGCACAATAGTTTGAACAATCTTGGTAGGGGTCCACCAGATGAAGCTTCATACCAAATATCAATGTCCTGAGCCTTGCGTTTTCAGAGAAGAAGATTTTTAAAGATTTTCCCTATATAAGACCATGTAAAACCAAAGGGCCCCGGTGCGGGGGCATTTTTAGCTCCAGCACTATAATTTGAACAATCTTGGTAGGGGTCCACTAGATGAAGCTTCATACAAAATATCAAAGACCTGGGCCTTGCGGTTTCAGAGAAGAAGATTTTTAAAGATTTTCCCTATATAAGCCTATGTAAAACCAAAGGTCCCTGGTGCGGGGGCATTTTTGGCCCCAGGACTATAATTTGAACAATCTTGGTAGGGGATCACTAGATGAAGCTTCATACCAAATATCAAAGACCTGGGCCTTGCGGTTTCAGAGAAGAAGATTTTTAAAGATTTTCCCTATATAAGCCCATGTAAAACCAAAGGGCCCCGGTGTGGGGCATTTTCAGCCCCAGCACAATAATTTGAACAATCTTGGTAGGGGTCCACTAGATGAAGCTTCATACCAAATATCAATGTCCTGAGCCTTGCGGTTTCAGAGAAGAAGATTTTTAAAGATTTTCCCTATATAAGACCATGTAAAACCAAAGGGCCCCGGTGCGGGGGCATTTTTAGCTCCAGCACTATAATTTGAACAATCTTGGTAGGGGTCCACTAGATGAAGCTTCATACAAAATAACAAAGACCTGGGCATGGCGGTTTCAGAGAAGAAGATTTTTAAAGATTTTCCCTATATAAGCCTATGTAAAACCAAAGGTCCCTGGTGCGGGGGCATTTTTGGCCCCAGCACTATAATTTGAACAATCTTGGTAGGGGTCCACTAGATGAAGTTTCATAGCAAAGACCGGGGCCTTGCAGTTTCAGAGAAGAAGATTTTTAAAGATTTTCCCTATATAAGCCCATGTAAAACCAAAGGGCCCCAGTACGGGGGAATTTTTAGCTCCAGCACTATAATTTGAACAATCTTGGTAGGGGTCCACTATATGAAGCTTCATACAAAATATCAAAGACCTGGGTTTGCGGTTTCAGAGAAGAAGATTTTTTAAAGATTTTCCCTATATAAGCCCATGTAAACCAAAGGGCCCCGGTGCAGGGGCATTTTCGGCCCCAGCACTACTATTTGAACAATCTTGGTAGGGGTCCACCAGATGAAGCTTCATACCAAATATCAATGTCCTGAGCCTTGCGGTTTCAGAGAAGAAGATTTTTAAAGATTTTCCCTATATAAGCCCATGTAAAACCAAAGGGCCCCGGTGCGGGGGCATTTTTAGCTCCAGCACTATAATTTGAACAATCTTGGTAGGGGTCCACTAGATGAAGCTTCATACAAAATATCAAAGACCTGGGCCTTGTGGTTTCAGAGAAGAAGATTTTTTAAAGATTTTCCCTATATAAGCCCATGTAAATCTAAAGGGCCCCGGTGCGGGGGCATTTTCGGCCCCAGCACAATAATTTGAACAATCTTGGTAGGGGTCCACTAGATGAAGCTTCATACCAAATATCAATGTCCTGGGCCTTGCGGTTTTAGAGAAGAAGATTTTTTATGTTTTCGATGAAAAAAATCTATTTTTGGGCCACTATGCTCACCAGAGCTCAGGTGCGCACTGCCCAATGGCAGCCATGTATTTTAACATGATATCATTTTAATCTACCAAATGAACCCCCATGTCCAAATGAGCACCCATGTGGACTCAGTATCTGAAACATTAGGCCTTTTATGAAGTAGAGGGGTGGGGCATGGACCCAATGGAGCCCTGGTTGATATCACTAAATGCGTCTTATCATAAGGAACAAGAATATATATGGTTCAGCAGTGGGGATCTGTATGGCCTCTTAAGTAGTAGAGGGGTTGAGGCATGCCCTGTTGATCCCAGGAAAACCCAAGATTGTTGTCCCTACATGTGTCTTATCATAAGGACCAAGTATATATATATGGTTTAGGGGTGGGAATCTGAACTGTTTCTGAGATTTGAGGCCCTTTTATTAAGTGGAAAGGATAGGAATGGCCCCTGCGGACCCCCCTACAGTAGGTGTGCTAATAATAAGGAACAAGAACATATATGATTATGCTGGGGTGGGGATTTGAATGGTTTCTGAAATATAAAGCCTTTTATGAAGTGGAAGGGCGAGGCACATTGCCTCAGCACAAAGAGACCCCCAGGTTGGTGTGATTAAACGAGTCTTATCATAAGGAACAAGTATATAATTTAGGGGTGGGGATCTGAACTATTTCTGAGACATATGGCTTTTAATGAAATTAAGCGATGGGGCATGGCCTGGGCATGCTCCGGGGACTCCCAAGCTGGTGTCACTGAATGCGTCTTATCATAAGGAAGATGAATATATATGGTCTAGGGTGGGGCTAAGAACAGTTTCTGAGATATAAGGCCTTTTGTGAAGTGGAGGGGTGGGGCAAGGCCCCGGGAGACTCCCAGGTTCAATGAATGTGTCTTATCATAAGGAACAAGAATATATATGGTTTAGGGATAGCCATCTGTAGGGTTTCCGAGATTAAGAAATGGAGGGGGTGGGGCATGGCCCCAGAACATCCCTTGGGACCCACAGGTTGGTGTCACTGAATGGGTCTTACCATAATGAACAAGAATATATATGGTTTAGGGGTGAGGATCTGAACAGTTTCTGAGATATATGGCCTTTTGTGAAGCAAAGGGGTGGGGCAAGGCCCCGGCGCATCCCTGAGGACCCCCAGGTTGGTGTCAATGAATGTGTCTGATCATAAGGATCAAGAATATATATGGTTTAGGGGCGGGGATCTGTAAGGTTTCCGAGATATTGGGCCTTTTATGAAATGGAGGGGGTGGGGCATGGCCCCGGCGCATCCCGGGGACCCCCAGGTTGATGTCACTGAATGAGTCTTATCATAAGGAACAAGAATATATATGGTTTAGGGGTGGGGATCTGAATGGTTTCCAAGATATTGGGCCTTTTATTAAGTGGAGGGGGTGGGGCATGGCCTCGGGGCATCCCTTAGGACCCCCAGGTTGGTGTCACTGAATGCGTCTTATCAATAGGAACAATAATATATATGGTTTAGGGGTCGGGATCTGAATGGTTTCTGTGATATATGGCCTTTTATGAAGTGGAGGGGGTGGGGCATGGCCCCGGCACAACCTTGGGGACCCTCAGGTTGGCATAAAAGCATATGGCTGAGAGAAGTTTACTCAAGAAACATTTCTATAAAAGTTTTGTCAAAATATCTGCAATGAATTGGCAGTAAATGCCTTTCTTCAATTTTCCCCATTATAAGTCTATGGAAACTCTAAGTTGCCATAGCCACCAAACTAATGAGCCGATTTTCATAAAAAACACAAACTTTCAATCCTCCAACCCAAGGATACTACAGATAAAATTTGGGCCCAATCGGCCCAGTGGCTTCAGAGGAGAAGCTGTTTAAAAGTGTTGACACCAGACATACGACGACGACGGACAACTGCCTATCCTATAAGCTCCCCCGGAGCCTTCGGCTCTGGTGAGCTAGAAAACTATTTGGGCAGCATCAACTGGTTTCGGATATTTGTGCTCAACAGCAGAGACTGAAATCAGTCTGGATACCCTCTTAATCAGACCACAACCTATGCTGTCTGCACAAGAAAGCTATAAACACACCGATCAAAGTGTACATATGCAAAGACTGATCTGATTCTTTGCTGGATACATATGTACAAATAGGGCTGTGGAAATACTTTGCTTTCCTTGTCAAGCTTGACCCAATATATTCAGGAGAAGTGATTTTTTTTTAGTTTATTTGTCCAGGTTTTTTGTTTGTTTGATTTGAGGTTTAACGTCCCTGTCAACAATGTAAAGGTCATTTTGGAGACGTTGCTTCCAATTTTGTGGGACTTTTACCCGACATTGAGATGAAATGACTTCTCAAGCCCTGTCGCCCAATGAAACCAATAGGGTTTATTAGCATGGACGGTCCGCCTTGCACCGCGGTTCCTGGACAGGCTTAGATCCTCTAAGCGGTTTACCAGTACTAGTGTGCGGGCCGGTTTCAGCTCTGCGTGGAAGCATCGTGCAGCCCATATATTTCTTCAAGCCCCTATGGGCGGGGGCAGTTATTTGTCCAGGTACAAGTATAGACAATGTTATGATCAGGTTTACAGGACCTTTCTTCTTGACCCATAAAATGCCAATCACGACAAATGGCATCTGCTTTGGCATCTGCCGGTTACCTTAAAAGTATTCTTTTGCAAACAGAGTGGACCCTGATCAGACTGCTCCTGTAGGAGCAGTCTGATCTGGGCCTACACTGTTTGCCTGTATGCAGAAATACTTTTAAAATTTAAAAATTTGCAAGAAGATTCAGCAGACGACATAAGCCAGGCTTTCAAGTGACTCCTTGTGAAAAAGTAGGAGAAAAGTAGGAGCCTGAGATATTAACAAGAGGGCCCATAGGGCCCTGAATCGCTCACCTGAGAATTAGTGTCTCCAGTACATTCTAGGCCCAAGGGCTATAATTTGAACAATCTTGGTAATGGTCCACTAGATGAAGCTTCATTCCAAATATCAAAGACCTGGGCCTTCTGGTTTCAGACAAGAAAATTTTTAAAGGCTTTCCCTATATAATCCTATGAAAACCAAAGGGTCCCAGAGTGGGGGCATTTTTGGCCCCATGGCTATAATTTGAACAATCTTGGTAGAGGTCCACTAGATGAAGCTTCACACCAAATACCAAAGATCTGGGCCTTGCGAATTCAGAGAAGAAGATTTTTAAAGATTTTCCATGTATAAGCCTACGTAAAACCAAAGGCCCCAGGGGTGGGGTGCATTTTTGGCCCCAGGGCTATAATTTAACAATCTTGGTAGAGGTCCATTAGATTAAGCTTCACACCAAATATCAGTGACCTGGGCCTTGCAGTTTCAGAGAAGAAAAGTTTTAAAGATTTCCCCTACTTATGCTTAGGTAAAACCAAAGGCCCCCTGGGCAGGGGCATTTTTGGCCCCCAGGGCTATAATTTGAACAATCTTGGTAGAGGTCCACTAGGTGCAGCTTCATACCAAATATCAAAGACCTGGACCTTGTGGTTTCAGAGAAGAAGATTTTTAAAGGTTTCCCTATATAAGGCAATGAAAAACCAAAGGGTCCAAGGGTGGGGCCATTTTCGGCCCTATGGCTATGATTTGCACAATCTTGAAAGAGGTCCACTAGATGTAGCTACACACCAAATATCAAAGATCTGGGCCTTGTGGTTTCAGAGAAGAAGATTTTTTAATGATTTTCCCTATATAAGCCTATGTAAAACCAAAGGCCCCCGGGGCGGGGACATTTTTGGCCCCAAGGCTATGATTTGAACAATCTTAGTTAAGGTCAACCAGGTGAAGCTCCACACCAAAATATTAAAGACCTGGGCCTTGTGGTATCAGAGAAGAAGATTTTTTAATGATTTTCCCTATATAAGCCTATGTAAAACCAAAGGCCCCCAGGGCGGGGGCATTTTGGCCCCCAGGGCTATAATTTGAACAATCTTGGTAGAGGTCCACTAGATGAAGCTTCACACCAAATATCAAAGATCTGGGCCTTTCGGTTTCAGAGAAGAAGATTTTTAAAGATTTTCCCTGTTTAAACCTATGTAAAAACAAAGGCCCCTCGGGCAGGGGCATTTTTGGCCCCCAGGGCTATAAATTGAACAATGTTGGAAGAAGTCCACTAGATGAAGCTTCGTACCAAATATCAAAGATCTGGGCCTTGCGGTTTCAAAGAAGAAGATTTTTTAATGATTTTCCCTATATAAGCCTATGTAAAACCATAGGCCCCCCGGGTGGGGGCATTTTGGCCCCCAGGGCTATAATTTGAACAATCTTGGTAAAGTTCCACTAGATGAAGCTTCACACCAAATATCAAAGATCTGGGCCTTGCAGTTTCAGAGAAGAAGATTTTTTAAAGATTTTCCCTGTATAAGCCTATGTAAAAACAAAGGCCTCCCGGGGCGGGGGCATTTTTGGCCCCAAGGCTATAATTTGAACAATCTTGGTAGAGGTCCACTAGATGAAGCTTCACACCAAATATCAAAGATCTGGGCCTTTCGGTTTCAGAGAAGAAGATTTTTAAAGATTTTCCCTGTATAAGCCTATGTAATAAAGGCCCCCGGGGCGGGGGCATTTTTGGCCCCCAGGGCTGGGACATTTTTGGCCCCCAGGGCTATAATTTATACAATCTTGATAGAGGTCCACTAGATGAAGCTTCACACCAAATATCAAAGATCTGGGCCTTGCGGTTTTAAGAGAAGAAGATTTTTTAATGATTTTCCCTATATAAGCCTATGTAAAACCATAGGCCCCCGGGGCAGGGGCATTTTGGCCCCAAGGGCTATAATTTGAACAATCTTGGTAGAGGTCCACTAGATGAAGCTTCACACCAAATATCAAAGATCTGGGCCTTGCGGTTTCAGAGAAGAAGATTTTTTAATGATTTTCCCTATATAAGCCTATGTAAAACCATAGGCCCCCAGGCCGGGGGCATTTTGGACTCCAGGGCTATAATTTGAACAATCTTGTTAGGTCCACTAGATGAAGCTTCACACCAAATATCAAAGATCTGGGCCTTGCAGTTTCAGAGAAGAAGATTTTTAAAGATTTTCCCTGTATAAGCCTATGTAAAACCAAAGGCCTCCCGGGGCGGGGGCATTTTTGGCCCCAAGGCTATAATTTGAACAATCTTAGTAGAGGTCCACCAGGTAAAGCTTCACACCAAATATTAAAGACTTGGGCCTTGTGGTTTCAGAAAAGAAGATTTTTTAATGATTTTCCCTATATAAGCCTATGTAAAACCAAAGGCCCCCGTGGCGGGGGCATTTTGGCCCCCAGGGCTATAATTTGAACAATCTTAGTAGAGGTCCACCAGGTAAAGCTTCACACCAAATATTAAAGACCTGGGCCTTGTGGTTTCAGAAAAGAAGATTTTTTAATGATTTTTCCTATATAAGCCTATGTAAAACCAAAGGCCCCCGGGGCGGGGGCATTTTGGCCCCCAGGGCTATAATTTGAACAATCTTGGTAGAGGTTCACTAGATGAAGCTTCATACCAAATATCAAAGACCTGGGCCTTGCGGTTTCAGAGAAGAAGATTTTAAAAGATTTCGTTTAAAAAATCTATTTTTAGCTCCTGTGACCCACATGTGCAATGGACTGGAACCATTTGAACAATTTTGAAAGGGGACCACCTAAGGATCATTGCTATTAAGTTTGGTCAAAATCCGATCAGTGGTTTAGGAGGAGATGTCATTTGAAGAAAAAGTTTACGCACACACACACACACACACACACACGCACGCACTGACGACGGACGACGGGCGAAAAGTGATCACAAAAGCTCACCTTGTCACTACGTGACTGGTGAGCTAAAAATAAAGACAGTCTTTGAAATTATGGACTCACGTGTCCATGGAGAGCAATGCAAATCATAAGAATTTTCAAAAATTTGAAAATCGCAGTACATGTGTTTCACAACCTTCTTAAAGGCTGTCTTTATTTTTATAGACAGTCTTTAGAAAAAGCTAAACTCTCAGACCTGATGAAAGACAGTGAAAATAGAAAGGAACAAGAAATGAAAATATACAAGGGCTGATTGATAGGGTGCACGACATTTCGTCTAAACCCATTTCGTCGAATAGACACTTCGTCTAATACGACAATTGGTCTAAAAATCCAGTCTGGTACGACATTACGTCGAAAAAAGTATTAAGGATTTTAGACGAAATGTCGCACCTTTGTTATTTTTTTTTGTTTTGTTTTGTTTTTCAATTTTTAGACAATCTGCCTGTTGTCTATACTAATACAGATGAAACAATGTGATTATTTTCTTATTACTGCTAAAAATACACATCGTGGCGGTTTTAACGAGTACCCACAATTTATATTTTGAGCATAAATAGGAAAAATCAGCTTTTCCCCTATAAACGCCAGTTTTACAATATACATGTAAAAGTGGAATTCAAGGTGGGTCAAAATTATACAGGTGTGTTTTCGTGATGGCGTAGGAAGTCTTTGCCACAAGGATACAACCTAAACTATTGACTTTGAAACCATAGACATTTATTGTCACTGGCAAATAAAGATCAGCCTTCGTAGATCACCTGTCTTTCCTTACCATTATATGTGTAAACAAAACTTAGACGAAAAAACTTTAGACGAAAAATTTTTTAGACATTTTTAGACGAATTTAGACACTTTTCGACGAAATTTAGACGAAATGTCGTATTCGACGAAATGTCTTTTAGACGAAATGTACTTTAGACGAAATGGGTTTAGACGAAATGTCATGGATCCGATTGATATGTTGAGAGCCTCATAACTGAAGGAAGTAAATTTTGACAAACATGTATTATTTTTCAACATAATTCCCTTCAGTATCTACCGGGTATACACTTTTGCCAGCACTGTTTAAGGGCCTCAATGCCACTTTTATAGACTCCTTTTCCTGGCTGTTCAGAAAAAATGGGTGGCAGAATTTAAGCACGGCAGATAGAGCCTTGAGGATGACCCCCGTCCTGGAAGGCCTATCACTGTTGCAACTACAGAAATGGTCAATAAAGTCCAAGTTGCATCTTTTCACTGTAGCATATGAAGGGGCATCTTTCCTTATTGCTTCTACCATATCATTATGGATATCCTTAGGTGTTAAACCTTGTTTATGCAAATATTGAATCACTGGTCTTTCACCGATTTTGTTCATTTTGCAAAAGCTGCTTGTCTTGTTTACTTTAGAGTGCTACCTCATCAATATAAATTGACCAAATGAGACCAGTCCTTGGGTACATGGCCCTATATAGTCAAGAATAGTAGGTCTTAAAAAGAACATCCCCGTTGATAGGGCTGGCAAATCGGAGCTGAAAAGATAATCGATTATCAGTCCTGTCATTGTGTTCAATACTTGATAAGTAATCGCTGAGGTTTTTGTCATAATTTTACCTGTCTGGCTTTCTGTTTGAGCATGACTCTTACCATATGTTGCATTTTACCATATGTAAATTTGAACATACAGGCCTGAGCAAACAGTGTAGACCCTGATGAGACGCTGCATTCTGCGGAGTCTCATCAGGGTCTGCACTGTTTGCCACTCATCCAGCTATTTTAGGCATAACTTTGGGTAGTAAATTGTATCCATCAAGTAATCAATTAAAAGCAAATCAGAAATGATAATCATTTTTGTGGAATATATCGATGGATTAATCGATTATACGATTTATCGTGTCAGCCTTACCCGTTGACCTCCTTCAATACCTCGCTCACAACATATTGATCAGCCCTCGTATGAGCGCAGTTCAGGAAAACTTGGGGGGTGGGTTTAGACAAGCGAGACATAAACAGGCCTTATCAGCTACACAAACAAAATTTAGATATAGAAACTAAAGGTATTGTACTATTCATAGCGCAAAATAAGAGAGGGTATCGTCGTATCATTTTTCTTATTTCTGCATTTATAAAAACATGTTGTGGGTACTCATTAGAAGGGCCTCGGCAAGGCCCATGTTTTTGTGCAGAAATAAGAAAAATAACCATACTTTTTGGGTGAAAAGAGCACCTTATCTAGAGCTATGTAGTTCATTCCAAACAGGGAACACGAAGGTGCTAATGAATTAAATGAAACTGTCTAGATGCTCAGGCTGCTCTGCCAATTTGTTCGCAAATGTATCAAAACAGGTTTTGTCATGATATTGTTTGTATTATACATGTAGTCTACAAGAAACAACTTGATTTCCTTATAAAGGGAGGACACTACTGAGTACCCACACTTTCCAGGAAGAAATAAGACAGCAGAGTTTAAAAGAATGCAAATAAACCACACCCTCTTTATTATAACACTAATGTTGAGTCCAGAAACTGTATGTAGTTCACTGTGTTAAATCCAAACAATAATGTATAGACTACACCGAAAAATTACCATTTGTGGCCATATTTCTATAAAATCTATACTTTTTTGGGCCCATCTTTCAACCATGTTAAATCCAAAACTGTTTTAAAATAATCAGTGTTATAACGAGTCTTGGGTGTATGACATTGGCTAGTTGGTGTGTGTGTGAATTCGGGTTTAACGTCGCTTTCAACAATTTTTCAGTCATATCACGACGGTGTCTGGTTGCGACAGGGAGCTCAATGCTCACTTTTATAGTGCTGCCTCACTGAAGTATCATGTCCCAGACACATTACATGATACCACACCCAGTCACATTATCCTGACACTGGGTCGACCAGTCCTAGCTCTACCCCGCAAATCTGAGTGCCAAGCGAGGAGCAGGTAGTACCATTTTTAACGACTTTGGTATGTCGCGGCCCGGGATCGAACCCATGACCTCCCGTTCCCCGGAGCGGACACTCTACCAACTGAGCTTGGCTAGTTGGTGGCTTCAACAAGAGGCAAAGGTGCATTTTGGCCTTGAGACTGAAGGGACACCAGCAACTTCTTACCCCTACCCATTGGGGCTTGGAGCAACTTCTTACCTCTCTACCCATTGGGGCTTGGAGAAACAGACTGGGCAGCATGGTGCTTCCGTGCAGAGCTGAAACCAACCAAACTTGAGTACCGGTACTTATAAACCCCTAAGAAGGGCTAAGCTTGTTTGGGAAAAGTGGTGCGAGTAGGACATATATCGCACTATTTCTAAAGCAGGCATAAAAAATGGAAAAATAAGAAATAGAAGGAAACTGTGTTGTAAAGGAGCAGTCTCTATAAGGCTGTTTTCATGGCCACAACCGATTTCCTTTAAACTTTGTAGCTTCAAATTGGTACATATTGACTATCTAATGGTGAATTTTTAGACTCTTTGGTCCACTGGTTTTTGCTGTATACACTATTAAAGTGGGTGGGGTAATATCACCCCATCAAGGGTATACCAACAAAAATGCTATTATTTTTGTTCAAAGTGCATGACTGGAGGCAATGTTTGCCGTATGCTTACTACCCTTTTAGGCATTACAGCCGGTGATAACAGCCTTATAAAAATCAAACAAGAGAAGAGTTTATACGCGCTTGTACGTTGTACCCAAATATCAGTAATTTTTATTCCCCAACTTTACGAAAAACCACAACACCTTTACAGTTTTCAACTTATTTCAAAGATCTTTCATACATATAATGTTGATGTAATAGTCATTCTAGGTAAATGTCAGAATTATTGTTAGTTCATAAAACTTAATGAGTTACCTACCCCTGAAATTGGATTTTACCCATTTTTTAAATCGGAGTGCATTTATCCGTTTGTAGTACTCACAACTTCATTTGAAAGTGAATAAACCGATTCCATGCAAATATTATTAAATAGATGTGGACAAGGAAGTCATTTGATTTAATAGTGCATGTTAGTATTTCTTTTTTTTTTTTTTTTGGGGGGGGGGGTTATTTATGAATTCTTAATTTCCAGGTGCTAATGGAACATTTGTCAACTGTCAAACATTTTTTACCACCAAAGCAGGCTTTGCTCATATTGTGGAACCTCATTCTAGACTGATACTGTGCTTAAATATAAGCCTGTATGGTCTCACGACATGTTTAAGAATTTGTTAATTTACTGATCTTCCTCTGAATCGCTAGATGTACTCCATGTGTTAACAGCAGCATCATAAACAAAATCAATATGTTCCCGGCTTGGTTTTGCTTCACTATTTTCTGTTTTGTTCTGGTAATATCCCAAATACCAGAGAACAGAAGCCACATGTGCGCAACATCCCGCGATACGAGCTCCACTTCTGCACCCACAATACCATCCAGTGATTGGGTTCAGTCCTTGAGTATATTCAACCCACATGTTATATGTTTTATTAGATGTGTGGTGATAACGTATCTGTGCTTTGAGAACACCATCTTCTTCTTTATGTGTCATTATCTCATATGATCCATTGTCGTAAAAATGTTCATCTGTGTAGGATGTGGCTTGTTTCAGCTTGTATATACCAAGTTTCAAATCCGAGTTCATCCACAGTCATCTCTGGGAAATTCTCAAGTTTCTCATCATCGATCTTTTTCCAAATAACCCGTTTTTTATCCTAGCCATTTTCTATCGCGCCTGCTATTAGCATGGCGCAATATAGGCGCCCGGTTTTCCGTCCGTCCGTTCGTCAAGGCGTCAACATTTGCGACCACCCTAGCGTTCACCCTAATGGTCAAGTTTATTTCTCAAGAACTATAAGAGCTTCATTAATGATACTTGATACAAACTTGTATCTGGGGATGACAACTTAAATGCAAGCATCCATATTTGACCATGACCTACATTTCATGGTTCACTGACTTTGTAAAACATTGCGACCACCCTAGCTTTCACCCTAATGGTCAAGTTTATTTCTCAAGAATTATAAGAGCTTTATTAATGATACTTGGTACAAACTTGTATCTGGGGATGGTAACTTAAATGCAATCATCCGTATTTAACCTTGACCTATATTTCATGGTTCACTGACTTTGTAAAATATTGCGACCACCCTAGCATTCACCCTAATCGTCAAGTTTATTTCTCAAGCTTTATAAGAGCTTCATTAATGATATTTGGTGCAAACTTGAATCTGGGGATGGCAATTTAAATGCAAGCATCCATTTGGACCTTGACCTAAATTTCATGGTTCACTGACTTTGAAAAATATTGTGACCACCCTAGCGTTCACCGTAATGGTTAAGTTCATTTCTCAAGAATTATTAGAGCTTCATTAATGTTACTTAGTACAAGTTTGCATTTGAGAATGGGATCTTTTGAGCAAGCATCTATGTTTGACCTTGACCTACATATCATTGTTCGATGACTTTTCGCCCCCACAGGCGGGACATAGCCTTCGGCGGAATTCTTGTTACAACCTTATCCTGCAGCTTATTTGGAGTTTTTGCTAGGGCCATCATTCTTCTAGCAATTACTTTGCCTGAATCTTTGCTTGTTACCAAAGGTGGTCTTAATGCATTGCACAATGAGCAAACAATCCTTACATAGTCGCCAACATATGGTATTTGACTATTGGGCATTGTGTTGCTAAGGGCTTTCCACTTTTTAATTCTCCCATTAGCTGATTCGACAACCTATCTCACCTTGTACCTAGCCTTGAATCATGCACCTCTTCAGTCGTATGTTGCTTCTGAGATTTGTTTAGGAAGTGAGGCATATGAAAATTGATTCCAAAATCCTTTAGTATATCTATAGCATCCCTGAAGCCGCGGTCTACAACGAGAACATCATCTTCTTCAAACCAGTCACTAATATTTTCTGCATTAGTCTTTAACATGTGTTCGGTAATCTTAGCTTCTGTGTTTTTCCCATCTGCAAAATATGGTCCCATCACAGTCAAAATGTAACCATCAGTGGCCACAAGCATCATAGGTTTCAGCAAAGGCTGTCCTTTATGTACGGAATAAGATCTTCTCTGAAATGAGTAGTTTCCACTCTTCTCAATATATGTGTATGTTCCATCAGCCACTGCGATTGCAACATCAGAATTTGAATCCCCAAATAGGACATTTGCAAAAGTTGATGTATGATTCAGGGATGTTAGAGAAATACTAAAGGGTTATGAAATCAATTCTCATATGCTTCACTTCCTAACCAAATCTCAGAAGCAATATATGACTGAAAAGGCGAATGATTCAAGGCTAGGTTCAAGGTGAGATAGGTTGTCGAATCAGCTAATGGGAGAATTACAAAGGGGAAGGTCTTAGAAACAAAATATACAATAGTAAAATACCATATGTTGGCGACTATGTAAGAATTGTTTGCTCGTTCTGCAATGTGTTTAGACTACAAGGACTAAACCCAATCACTGGATGGTACTGTTGGTGAAGAAGTGGTGCTTGTACCGTGGGATGTTGTGCTCATGTGCTTGCTAGCATGCACTATTAAATCAAATGACTTCTTTGTCCACAACTATTTAATTATATTTGCATGGAATCGGTTTATTCTCTTCCAAATGAAGTTGTGAGTACTACAAACGGATAAATGCACTCTGATTTAAAAAAAATGGGTAAAATCCAATTTCAGGGGCAGGTAACTCATTAAGTTTTATGAACTAACAATAATTCTGACATATACCTAGAATGACTATTACATCAACATTATATGTATGAAAGATCTTTGAAATAAGTTGAAAACTGTAAAGGTGTTGTGGTTTTTCGTAAAGTTGGGGAATAAAAATTACTAATATTTGGGTACAAGGTACAAGCGCGTATAAACTCTTCTCTTGTTTGAAATTTATAAGACTGTTATCACCGGCTGTTATGCCTAAAAGGGTAGTAAGCATACGGCCAACATCGCCTCCAGTCATGCACTTTGAACAAAAATAATAGCATTTTTGTTGGTATACCCTTGATGGGGTGACATTACCCCACCCACTTTAAAAGTGTATACAGCACAAACCAGTGGACCAAAGAGTCTAAAAATTCACCATTAGACAGCCAATATGTACCAATTTGAAGCTACAAAGTTTAAAGGAAATCGGTTGTGGCCATGAAAATAGCCTTATAGAGACTGCTCCTTTGACAGATCGTTTTTTTTTTTATTTATTTTTCTTTTTTTCTTTTTTTTTTTATTTTCAACATTTATTGATGTCCTTACAAAAATGCAGTGGAACTAGAGGGAAAGGATACACCTTTAGGGGAGACAACTCCTGCAAAAGTACTTTTGTTTCCCATGTCAATAGGTGTCGTCTCTTAAAGGAAAAAATTTGCTCCAGAGGAGCAAATTCTTTCCTTTAGGAATAGACCCTTTTTTCTATTGGACAGAGTTTATAGAAAAGGATACATGAAGTCCCAAAAGTTGTCTCCCTTTGAAAATGGCAGAAAAAAATCTGTCAGGTGTATCCCCTCCCTTTAAATGACCCAAACTCAAAACATCAATAGGACAATTATAGTTCGAACAAATTGACCTGAGACTGGTGAACTCTATTAACATAATTTCACACCCAAGTGAATGCATATATTTATCTTCCTTGTGTTCCGAAGATGGCGATATTGTTATACAATACATAGAGATCGGTAAATGGGCCGCATTCACGTGATGCCGAAAATTCACGAGAAGTTTACGAAAGCCAACGCATCAGGCGATAACAATGACTGACTTATTCCTTGCATAAAGGTGAGTATCAGGTCAAATTGTTCGCACTATACCATGGCTGACTGGAATGAGTTCCTAGAGATTTTTCCCATAATTTCAGATAACAAATATTTCAGGATAATTTAGGCAGATTTATTCTAAATTTATCTTGAAACGATAAGTAGTTTCTACTCATTAGAATCCCCTCATATAAATGAATTGCATCATTGAGGTGATCCAAATGAGTAATCAACATTATCTTATAGAAAATCATAATAATATCCCAAAATCATCCTCCTGTTCTGGAATTAGCCCATAAGATGCCAATCACAGCAATTGTCGTCTGCTTTGTCATCTGTTGGTTACTTTAAATTAGTCACCTTTTCAATCAGTGAGGACCCAGATCAGACTGCTCCTCTAGGAGCAGTCTGATCAGGGTCCTCACTGTTTGCCTGAATGCAAAACTATGTTTGGAGTGTTTGTTAGAAGACGCAGCAGACGGCATAAACAGACAACATTTTCAGATCCAGATTTTCATAGCATTCTCAAGGGTAAAAAATTAAACACATCAGCAAGATGATCCTTATGTGGACTCAACATCATCTAAAGAAGATCATAATTATATCCCAGAATTATCCTGCTGACCAGGAACTATTATTAATACATAAGAAGCGACACAAAACTGTGTCTGAAAATTTTGTCTGTTTATGTTGACTGCTGCATCTTTTTTCCAAACTTTTCAAATATATTTTTGCATACAGGCAAACAGTGTGGACCCTGATCAGACTGCTCCTAGAGGAGTAGTCTGATCTGGGTCAACATTGTTTAAAAATGGCTATTTAAGTAGCCAGTAGATGACATAGCAGATAACAGTTGAGATTGGCACCTTAATCTTATGGGTGAACCCTATGAGACTTGGAACTACCAAGGTCTAGAACAAATTTCTACGGTCCCAAAGTTGTTAAAGTCAGGGAAATTGGACTGTATTTGTCCTCCAATGCCAAGAGAGACTTAAAGGTCAGCTCTCTCAAGTTCCCAAATTTATCTGACTGGCTGATATCAATAATCGCAAAGGTGTAATTGAGGACAATACCTAATCTGACCACTACACGGGTCTGGCGTGTTATTCACAAAGTCTATGACCACAGAACTGGCAAACTAAGTACAATGTCCAATCTGACCAATGAAATGGTCTGGCTGACAAATTACAATGTCCAATCTCACCACAGAAATGGTCTGGCTTGTTTTTTTACAATGCCCAATCTAACCTCAGGTCTGGTCGGGCTTGACCTGGTCTGGCTCTCAAACTACTACAGTAGAACTTCGATGGCTCAAACACCGATGGCTCGTTTACCATGGCTGAGTCGAACACATTCTTGAACCCCTAGCGAAATCCTCTACATAAGAACTAGTGGGGGATAATTAAGCAGATTTTAGTCTTTTATCTTGCAAATGTATGCTGTGTGTACTCATTAGAATCGCCTCGATGAGGCGATTCTAATGAGTACACACAACATACATATTCATTATAGAACACCGAAAAGATGTCTGAAAGCATCTCGCTATGCTCCCTGGCAGTAACCCTCTGTGGCTCGAACTACCCTTGTCTCAAACAGATATTCGAGGTCCCAAAGGTGTTCGAGCCATTGAAGTTCGACTGTATCTCCAATCTGATGACAGAACTGGTCTGGCATGCAAACTTCACAAGAAACAAGTAGGCAATGCCCAGTAGTGTGTTCTGTCCCGTTCTAGCTGGACTTCACCACTGTAGTTGCTATAAGCAGGTATCCTCCAGTACCACTCATATTAATGACAGGGTGTGTTCTATTTGGCAGCACCTGCAAATTATGAACTCTGATAATAACCCATTTTATACTGGTAGACTCTTCCATCACTATATTTGGACAAGTCCTTTTGTCACACAAGGGGTGGATGGCCTATTTTTCATTTTTATTCTGTTTTTGACGGAAAATTCTGTTAGGAAACAGTGCAAGCCCTGATCAGACGCCGCGTTCTGCGGCGTCTGATCTGGGCCCGCGCTGTTTGCTAAGGTACCCCTTTAGGAGTTTCCCGCATACAATGGGATAAACAATAAAGACATATCCTAGCTACCGCATTTACCTAATGTATTACGAAAGACAGGGCCAAGCTAAAAGTGTAGACCCAGATGAGAATGCAGTGTCTCATCAGTGACAAAACTGCATGCCACTCTTGCAGCCCCATCAGGAAAACACGCCTAGATAATTTTGACCCCCTTGAACCCCTTTTTTATAAAGCCAAACCGGGGTTTGCAGGGGTAAACCTTATTTTTCTTATTTCTGCTCAAAAATATAGATTGTGGATACTCATTAGAAGCGCCTCATTGAGGCGGTTCTAAGGAGTACCCACAAACTATAATTTAGAGGATACTCGTTAGAAGCGCCTCATTGAGGCAGTCCTAAGGAGTACCCACAATCTATAATTTAAAGTAGAAATAAGAAATATATCAATTTTTCATAGATAAATTTTCTTTTTTCCGTGATAAAGTTAACAATGTGTTTGTATAGGCATGTTTTCAGTATGTTTCTCCAGACACAACATCATCTACAGTAAAACTTCGATGGCTCAAACTCCGATGGCTCGTTTACCATGGATGAGTCGAACCCGTTCTTGAGTCCGCAGGGAATTCCTCCAAATACGATACAGGGGTGATTTAGGAAGATTTTCTTCATTTATCTTGCAAATGTATGCCATGTGTACTCATTAGAATCGCCATACATACATTTATAATACAGAACACTGAAAAGATATCCACAATTATCTCCATTATGCCTCCTGGTATGGCACTAATAGTAACCCTCTATGGCTCGAAGTTCGACTGTAGTTCGACTGTAGTTAATTGTACTTGTTTAAATTGCAAGGACTCGAGGTGTTGAAATATTTAGGGTACATATGGAACTAGCTTCTAGTGCTGACAGTCAGACTGCATTGAAGTTGGATTGCCAGATTCTAAAATCGTGATGGTCAAAATTCAAAATAACTTAAGGGGAATGAGAACACCTGGCAGATTTTCCCACCATTTTTCAAAGGGAGACAACTTTCGGGACTTTCTGTTCGCTTTTCTATCAGCCCTGTCCCACTCAAAAAGGGGTCTACTCTTAAAGGAAAGAAGTTGCACCTCAGGAACAAATTCTTTCCTTTAACCATTCAGTACCAGAAACCCCTAAAGGGGTACCTTGGCAAACAGTGCAGGCCCAGATCAGACGCCCATAACGCGGCGTCTGATCAGGACCTACACTGTTTGCAAAAAGTTCAGCCATTTTCCTAATCGATTTTGAAGAAAACACAACCTGACACCGCTAAATTTTGAAATGGACTCCTGCTATATATAAGGTGGAAGATTCTATTTGGTACCAAAAGGGTTAAGAGTCGATCCCTATTCACATGGGAGACGAAAATAGTTTTGCAGGAGTTGCCTCACCTGAAGGTGTACTTTTGGTTTGTTGTTTAATGGCCTACTCAACACTATTAAGGTCACTTCAAGCCAGTTAGTTTACATGACTACACTTTTCCTGGGCAGGCTTATACATAAGCAGTTAATTGGCAAACAGTGCAGGCCAAGATCAGATGCCAAAAAATGCGGCATCTGATCAGGGCTTCCACTGTTTGCAAAAAATTCAGCCATTTTCCAAATAAATTTTGAGGAAAACACAACCTGTCACCCTTAAATTTTGAAATGGTTTCCTGCTATATATAAGCAGGAAGATTCCATTTGGTACCAAAAGGGTTAAATCAGCTGAAGGGAGAAAATGACTGAATATCTTTCCAGATCCATTGCCATGAAAGCATGTTGCTGGTTCCAGCAGACAATGAAGCAGTATCTTTCTGAGTACCAGTCAGGGGCCAGTTGTTCAAAACTAACGACGTCGTTAGTTAACGTATCGTTAAAACTTTGATCATTAAATATGGCAAATATGCTGAAATTTTTGCTGAAAGCAAAAGCTGCTCACATTTTTTCAGCAAAAATACCAAAATTTACAATATTGTACTTGCTAGATGAGTTAACGATATGACCACTAACGAGCTCGTTAAGCTAATGATGCTTTGAACAACTGGGCCCTGATGTGCAACAGACTGAGCCGCAAAGGCTGGAAATAACTTAAAGCTCTGCATGCTGGGTATTCTTTTAAGCAGACAGCATTTTGAAATGTTTTTCTTATTTTCCAGAAAACAAGAAACTAAGAGCACTGACTCTTCTTGTCCTGTGCAAACAAATTGTCATGTGGAGACAATTTGAAAGAGGTGTCAAGTCCTGTTATCTGGGAAAATACAAATAAATAAAAAAAATCATTACAAACCTTTAGGTTTATTATAATTCACTTCTGTAAATTTCACATAATGTAAATGTGTCTGTTTAGATCTACTTATTGTGTGTGAACAACTAATGCTACATCTGTGCAGTCTCACCAGAAGTTTTGCTCTTTGAATATATCTTTTTTTTTCAGGTTTGGATTTTACAACCCTTTCAAGATTATTTCACTTATATTGAGTTGATCGTTAGTCAGAGGTGGGCTAAAACCCGAGTACCTGGAGAAAAAGCACCTGACCTTCCGTTGCAGTTCTTGGCGCCTCACATGAGCCTAGCCAGGCTCGAACCACAGTCGTGAGAGACCTAATGATTAAATCAGCACTCTTATCCACTAGGCCCCAGAGGCCCCTCTTTGCATATACATGTATGGGACAAAAACTGTTTCTGCCACGAGCCTAGACAATCTCAAAGAACATTTGACCTCACCATGGCCATTAATCGGTGACACCTCCCTAATCCCAACATAGAAACAATTAAGGTGGGTATTTTTGTTATTACCGAAGGATAATATTTGCCATTTCTCCATAAACACCTATGTTGTGGGTATTCATTAGAACCGCCTCGGTGAGGCGGTTCTAATGAATACCCAGAACATAGGTTTATGTATAGAAATACGGAAAATTACCCTTCAATAATCACCAAATACCCACTCTATCTGTTGTTATGTTCCTACCTGATATTCTCTCAGCCATGTCTCTGTAACTTGGAAGTTTACCATTCCACCATTCTGCCGTACATGTACATAGCAGTCCTGAACAGCCTACAATTTTAAAAGATGCTTCAGTGCATAGCTTAACCCTTTCAACCCGTCTGACCAGTACACATAGCCTTTCAACCAGTGCAGATCCAGATGAGATGGCTCATAATGAGCCAGCCCCACCTTACCCGATAGCTCAGTTGGTAGAGTGTCCGCTCCGGGGAATGGGAGGTCATGGGTTCGATCCCGGACCGCGACATACCAAAGTAGTTAAAAATGGTACTAGCTGCTCCTCGCTTGGCACTCAGCTTTACGGAGTAGAGCTAGGACTGGTCGACCCAGTGTCAAAATAATATGACTGGGTGTGGTATCATGCAATGTGTCTGGGACATAATACTTCAGTGAGGCAGCACTATAAAAGTGAGCATTGAGCTACCTGTCGCAACCAGACACCGTCGTGATGTGACTGAAAAATTGTTGAAAGGGACGTTAAACCCGAATTCACACACACTCATAATGAGCCCTCTCATTTGGATCTACACTGGTTGTCATCCTATAACTGATTTTGACTAAACTATCTATTAACAAAAATGGACTTGTCCACATTCAAATCTGGAAGAGTCCACTTCGGAAACAAAAGGGTGAAAGAGATAACACTCTAAAAGATTTCAGTACAGCTGTACAAAGTCTCTAAGCTTAACAAATTTGTTTCGTTTGTTTTGAAGTTTTACATCCCGTAAATACTATTTAAGTCATTTTGAGATGTTTTACATCACTGTTTAGGTCTACAACACTAATTAGGTCATTTTTGAGACGTTGCTTCAAATTTTAAGGGACTTTAACCCAAAACTGAGATGAAATAACATCTCAAGTCCCACTGCCCAAAAAAAACAATAGGGTTTAAATGCAAGGACGGTTTGACTTGCACCACTTTGCCTGGACAGGCTTAGACCTTCTAAGTGGTTTACCAGAACTCATATTCAGTCAATTTCAGCTCTGTGTGGAAGCAGCATGCATCCCAAACTATTTCTTCAAGCACCAATGGGCGAGGGCCCTTGAAATATCTCTAAGTGGTGGAAAAATTAGCTGTTCTACATAGCATGTACAGATCTAATACAGTGTTTTTTTTTGTTGTTTTTTTTCAAAAACAGTAGTGTATTTGCTGTTTCGAATGGAAAATCATTAAAATATAAACATTACAAATGATTAAATGGAATTTTTATGTGAAGGGCAAGAAAATTAATTCAATATCCGTCTCTGATACAGACTGATGGTCAACACTTAAGGCAGAAAACTCGGTAAAACCTCATTTCCATTTAATTTATTTATCTCCCGTGTTGACTTACCTCTAGAAACTGTGAGAAGACAATAACTTGTCTTGAAGGAGCCACATACTCCAGTAGAGATGTTACTATAGGGGTTGGATGGTACCTGCTGGCAACTAGAAGGCTGAAATCAAAAGTGATAAGATTAACAGACTAAAATGGCTTGAATATCTTTGGGACCTTGAAAATCTGCTGGAAGATAATGGAAGATTAATTATAGTGCCAGATATAATAGGGATACAGAAATAATTTTTGTTAAACTTAATATGGTATATTTTAATGATCTAATTAGTATACACAACATAGATTTTCAAAAAAAAAAAAAAAAAAAAAAAAAATATCCTAAATATATTTATATCTGCAATTATAGTAAATGTTTTGTAAGGACTTAAGAACAATTTCAAACTAGAGCTGTCAGTGAAACTGACTAGGGCCCCGGCAGCGCTATCAGAGGAGTAGGAAAATGTTGATGTTAAAAAAGACGTTTTTTTTCCTTTCACCTCTAAGTATGACCTTGACCTTTGAGGTACGGACCTGGGTCTTGCGCGTGACACACTGTCACATTATGGTTAATATTTCTGCTAAGTAATATTTAAATCCATCCAGGTATAAGAAAGTTATAGATTGGACACAATAAAAAAGACGCTTTTTTGACCTTTTATCTCTAAGTATGACCTTGACCTTTGAGGTACGGCTGTGGGTCTTGCGTGTGACACTTCGTCACATTATGGTTAACATTTCTGCCAAGTAATATTTAAATCCATCCAGAAATAATAACAAAGTTATTAATTGGACACAGGAAAGACCCTTTTTTGACCTTTAACCTCTAAGTATGACCTTGACCTTTGAGGTACGGACCTGAGTCTTGCGCGCAACACTCCATCACATTATGGTTAACATTTCTGCCAAGTAATATTTAAATCCATCCAGGAATAAGAAAGTTATGGAGGATAAAAAAATTTGTGGACGGACAGACGGACAGACGGACAGACAGACAGACAGACAGACAGACAGACGGACGGACAGAGTGATTACTATAGGGCACCCACACTTTCAGTGCGGGGCCCTAAAAAGCTGTGGTAAACAAACTATATATCTTCATATACTGAGTCGGTCACATTTAGCCATTATTATTTTTTTTTTATTATTATTTTGGTTTTACACCCCTTCAAGATTATTTCACTTATATCAAACCGATCAGTAATCAGAGGTCGGCAAAAACCGGAGTACCAAGCCAAGAAAAAAAAAAAAACCTGATCTATCGTTGCAGAACTTGGCATCTCAGATGTGACCTGAGCCAGGCTTGAACCACAGGGGAGAGAGACCGAATGTTTACACATTTGACCATACCTCAGGTGAGTCAATAAATCTAGGAATGGTCAAAAGATACATTTTAACTTAAGGATTCTCATGCCATCGATCCCTGCAAAAGCAAGTTACAGATAAAGTTTGCCCAGACAGACAGAACTGTTGAAACCCTTTTGTTTGTATGATTGTTTGTAGTTCAATGGCCCAGTAAACATTATTTAGGTCATACTGGCCCAGTCAGTTTATGTAAGCACACTTCTCTTGGGCAGGCTTATACAAGTATGATACAGTGCACAATATTTTGCTGGAAACTGACAGCTGGTTTGCTATCCTTCTTGGGTCAGTAGAAGGGCGAGAATTACTACAGGAAAGATTTTATGATCAAACTCCATCAAAGATGTTGCCAACCTGGTAGGTTTCAAGCCCATGACCTTTCAGTCAGACACTCATCCAACTGAGCTACAGAGGCTTGCTGCTTAAACTGAAAATTATTAATTGATTATCCTATATTACACAAGGTCAACCAATATTCAAAAATCATAAAAAATGTTTTTAATTGTGTCAATTAATAAAATTGTCATTAATCAAGTAATTTCGTATTGTCCCAGTTACAGGTCCTCGGTCAGCTGTATTGGCCTCGGCCTTTGGCCTCGTGCCAATACAGCAGACCTCGGACCTGTAACTGGGCCAATACGAAATTATTTGATTAATAACATTATAGTATTGATGGATGATTAGCAAAACAGGCTACCATCTTATAAACTCATCTGGAAAATCTTGTCCAGGTGCCAGCTGTCCAAAGCATCGTTAGCTAAATGAGCTCATATTGTTAACTGTTCTAGCAAGTGTAATATTTAAATTTTTGCTGAAAAAATATTAGCATATTTGCCATAATAAATTATCAAAGTTTTAGCAATACATTAACTAACGGCATCGTTAGATTTGAACAACTGGCCCGAGGTGAGCAACAAAGATTTGATACAAACACAGCAGGCATATGATGTTGATGCGATGTATGATCCATGTGTATGCAACATGACATTGCTGCAATGTCAGATCAATGATGGTGCAACATAATGATGTTTTTGCAATGTTCGATCTACGTTAGTGCAACTTCATGACACGTGCCCAATAGCAAAGAAAGCCACTTCCATCTTACAAAAGCATACTTACTTTCAAAAGTGGTAGCTAATTTGTTTTATTGTCTTTTAACTTTAAAGTATATAGAAAATTCAGAAATCATACCAGTCTATTTTTCCTGGCTGAAGAAGTTTTCTACAAATTTCCACATCTTTTCCTTTCCTTTCCTCTTCAGCTCTTTTCACTTCTTCTTGGTGTTGTTTGTTTTGCATTATGTGCATTTCTTTTTTCCCTATTGCTCTTTTCTGACCTTTTGTCAAATGTTCAGTGTCTTCCTGTTTAGCGGTATCTTCAGTAGACTGTGCTTCAGGTGGAACAGATTTATTTTCAGCAGACTGTGTCTCTGATGAAACTTTTTCACCTGCAGCAGACTGTGTCTCTAATGAAACTTTTTCATCTGCAGCAGACTGTGTCCCTGATGTAACTGCCCCATTACTAGCAGACTGTGACTCAGACTTAGTAGTCAATTTATCTTCACTTTTGACTCCGGAATGATCTCCTGATGCCAAACCATTGGGGCTTGTTGTCTGTTTTAACTTCTTCACTTGATTCAGAGGGAAAAAGTGCAAGGTATCAAGAATTTCTTTTGAGAAATTATATGGTTCCGTATCTAATATACATCTGAAATATATTCAATTAATCCTTCAACTGCTAATCACGACTATCAGAAAGCATTATCAAAGGTTTTTTTGTGTTTTTTTCCTTTCATATTTTATTGAGTAAAATAAGTCTTAACACTACAGGTGAATTGTCTGCCCAGCAGTAATAGTTTTATTAACTCTTATCCTACTGCATTAATTAATTTAGCCATACCCATTTACATTACAACCAATCAAATTACTTGATGCAATTAATTCATTGATTCCTACTTGCAAAGTGCACGGCAAACAGTGTAGATGCTGATCAGATGGCTTCTTCAGAAGCCATCTGATCTGGATCTGTCTGATGTTGAGACTGATCTTCAGCATTGAGGTTTGCAAATGACAAATACACCACAACCTCGTTATAACACGGTTCATTATAACACAGTTCCTTACAACATGGTTTTGGATATAACAGGTTTCAAGATGGATCCCAAAAATGATAATTTTTCTATATAATCTATACATTTTTGTTTGGCTATAACTAACGCGGTGTTAACTCGCACGGTTCCGGCTTTGGACCCCATTAATAGTGTTACAAAGAGGTGAAGCTGCACAGGTTTTCTCACGACATTGCTCATATGGAAGTTGTCAAAACTCATTCTATATTATAGAGGATATTACATGAGTGCTCATCTATTATCTTACCTGAGTGTTCATGTATTACTGGACATATAAAACAATTTGAGAAAAAGAGATTTTAAATGCGAGGCTTTGACGAGTATTTAATCAGTTTTCCTCAGAAGTTTAATAAATTCAATAATACATGGGCACGAATGCAAGATTCTATTTATCATATGACATTTAAAACAAACTTTATTCACGATTTGTTTACAAAAATGCCAATATTCCGCCATTAGCAAATGCGACGTCATTAAAGACATTGTACGTGTAACGATACAGGGCATATCTAAGTAAGTTGAATATTTAATCCACTAGTGGATTATCAAATTTATTACATGGCGTTATCACATTCTCAGACGTGAAGTCATATGATAAATAGAGGATCTTACATGTGTGTTCATATATTATCTTACCCGAGTGTTCATGTATTACTGAACTTATTAAACAATTTGAGAAAAAGAGATTTAAAATGCGAGGCTCTGCCAAAAATTTAATCAGTACTCCTCAGGGAATTCAATAAATTCAATAATACAGGAGTACAAATGCAAGATTCTATTTATCATATCATATGACATTTAAACCACACTGAATTCACAATTTTCATACAAAAATGTCAATATTCTGGCATTGGTAAACGAGACGTGATCAAGGACATCATACATGTAACGTAAACAAACTAATTTGCATATTTAATCCACAAGTGGATTAGCAAATATAATATATGGCATTATTACATTCTCAGACATGACAAATCAAATTGATTCAACTTATGTTTCATATCAAATGATCCCTCATTATTTTTATCACAATGTCTTAAGATGCAAATTTGACCAATGATCATAAGCCAGGTGATGGCAACAAATTCAAAGTGGTATGTGCACCAAGTGAAGACTGATTGGTCTGTGATTGTGAGCATAGTTCAGATTACATGAGGTTCTTCAACATCCCAATCAACAATATTCAGGTCATTTTGGATATGTTGCATGCAATTTTGTAGAACTTTAACCTGACATAGATATGAAATAACATCTCAAGTCCATCCGCAAAAGGAAACGGCTAGGGTTTTAGGGAAGCTACGGCTTGCAGCACTTTTCCAGGACAGAGTTAGACTTCCTAAGTGGTTTACCGGTACTCAAACTTGTGGTCCGTTTCAACTCTGCCCAGAAGCACTATGCAGCCTAATGTATTTTTCCAAGTCCTGATGGGCTGGAGAGTTTATCAGGAGCTATTTACTAAAACAATACCCCTATAACTAAGAGCCAATTTAAATTTACCTTCCTATTTTCTCTCCAGGATAAAAGCTGATCACATGACCAAACCCTGAAAATGTAATTTGATGAGTAATAAAATCAACCAATGAAACCTAGTAATCATTGCATCCTTACCTTTTAACCTTTTCACCCCCAAGTTTTTGAAGTGAACAAAACATTTGTTCTTGTTCTGGGCACATTTCTTCAAAGCATCATTAGCTTAACGAGCTCGTTAGTGGTCAAATTGTTAACTGTTCTAGCAAGTACAATATCTAATCCTTTGGTATTTTTGCTGAAAAAATGTGATCAGCTTTTGCATATGCAAAAGCTGATTACATTTTTTCAGCAAAAATATTAGCATGTTTGCCATATTAAATGATCAGTTTCAACAATATGTTAACTAACAGCATTGTTAGTTTTGAACCACTGGGCCCTGCTTGTTAAAAATTAACAATGTTGTTAGTTAAGGAATTGTAAAACTTTGATCATTTAATATTAAATATTTTTGCTGAAAGAATGTGAGCAGTTTTGCAATTGCAAAAGCTCTGCTCTGATGTTTTCAGCAAAAATAGCCATCGGAAGAGATGGCGAATCCCCTGACCAAAAGCCAATATGGCCTTCAGAAGATTGTTCAACAATAGAAAGTGCACCAGAATTTAACCAGCAATATATCACAAAAGTATTGCAGTTATGGCTGTCACAAGATTATACTGTCAGGGGAGATAACTAAAAAACCAGGGCACTCAGAATTGTGGTTCTTGCACATGACATGCCTGCTTAAGCTCATGTATTTCTGTACAAAGTACCATCAATATGTCTCAAAGGGTATTGGAGATATGGTGATCACAAGCTGGTCATACTGTTATATTGGAAGGGTAGGTAACTCAAATACCACAGCACCAACAGTTGTGGTTCTTGCCCATGACACCCCTTCTGTATCTTGTATACAATTGCACCAAGTTCCTTCAATATATACTCAGTCAAAAAAGTTCTTATACGTAAAATTGCTTCTGTTACTATAGCTGCTACAGATAAAAACTAAATAAAGTTTGTTATGTTTTGGTAAGAAGACTCATTTTTGCGTTCAAAAGCCCCATTCTTTTTTGTTTTCGTAAACACATCAGCTAGGCTATTGCTTTAAACACCCAAGGGGTCACTGTGTCATTTTCACAGAGAAAACCATTAAAAAATGCTATGATTTAACATCACAAAATTTCCCTGTATCCAAATTTCTAAAATTTTATAAATATTACATTTCTTTAGATACCTTTTGCGTCTATTCACAAAAGAGTTGGAACTTTAGTTGCGTCAGCTACCAGTAACAGGCTATCACATACTGGCCTCCAATTCTTAGAAGTTGTGTGCAAATGTTGCTTTCAATGGGGACTCCATAGAAAATTTCAATTGATAGTGCTACATGCTACATGATTTTTTTGTATTCATTACCATCATGATGAACAGCAATGGTGGAAACAAAAAAAATGGCAAAATTGATTGACAGAAATAAAAATTACAGCAGTTCGTAAATTGCTATATTTTTAATTGCAAGGGAGATAATTTGAGAATTTCACAAATTAAAACCTTGCTTATAATGCGAAATCATGTGATATTGTAAAAGTAAAGTGTTATCCTTTGTTCAGAGGATAATGTCTTCCATCTTAGACAAAAAGAGATTTCTGCGCATGCGCAATGTCAATTTTCTACTAAAATCTTTCTAGGCACATATTGCAAGACAACTCTGGAGCTGAAAGGTATTGGCAATTGCAAGTTTAAACATTCTCAAGCTAAACATCCAATTTACATGTATACAGCCCAATTTAGCTCAATAGCTGCCAGATATCTAGTGAGTTTTACCCGGTATGGTATAGTTACTTTTTTGACTAAGTATATCTCAAAGGGTGTTGGAGTTATGGCCATCACAAGGTTATATTGTCATGGGAGATAACTAAAAAACCAGAGCACCCAGAGTTGTAATTCTTGAGCATGACAAACCTGCTTAACCTCATGTACATCTGCATCAAGTACCACCAATATGTCTCAAAGGGTATTGGAGGTACACTGATCACAAGGTGGTGTGTGTGTGAATTCGGGTTTAACATCGCTTTCAACAATTTTTCAGTCATATCACGACGGTGTCTGGTAGCGACAGGGAGCTCAATGCTCACTTTTATAGTGCTGCCTCACTGAAGTATCATGTCCCAGACACATTACATGATACCACACCCAGTCACATTATCCTGACACTGGGTCGACCAGTCCTAGCTCTACCCCGTAAATCTGAGTGCCAAGCGAGGAGCAGCTAGTACCATTTTTAATCACAAGGTGTTCATACTGTTATATTAGAAGGGAGATTACTCAAATATCACAGCACCAAGAGTTGTGGTTCTTAGGCATAAGCGCCGTCTCAACCTTGTAAACAATTGTGCCAAGTACCATCAATATATCTCAAAGGGTATTGGAGTTATGGCCATCACAAGATTATATTGTCAGGGGAGATAATTAAAAAACCAGGGCACCCAGAGTTGTGGTTCTTGCACGTGACAACCCTGCTTAGCCTCATGTACAACTGTACCAAGTACCATCAATATATCTCAAAGAATATTGGAGATGAGGCCATCACAAGGTAGTGATTCTATATTATTGGAAGGTGAGACAACTCAAAAACCATAGCTACCAGAGTTGTAGTTCTTGTGCATGACACACCGTCTCGGCCTTGTAAACAACTGTGCAAAGTATCATCAATATATCTTAAAGGGTATTGGAGTTTAAATATGGCCATCACAAGGTAGTCACTCTATTTTATTGGAAGGGGAGATAACTAAAAAACCATAGCAACCAGAGTTGTGGTTCTTGTGCATGACATGCCGTCCAAGCCTTGTGAACAACTGTGCCAGGAACCATCAATATATTTCAAAGGGTATTAGAGTTATGGCCATCACAAAGTAGTAATTCAATTTAATTAAAAGGGGAGATAACTCAAAATTTGAAAAAGTATGGCATCCAGAGTTCTGGTTCTTGTGCATGACACGCCGTCTCAGCCTTGTGAACAAGTGTGCCAAGAACCATCAACAAATCTCAAAGGGTATAGGAGTTATGGCCATCACAAGGTTGCGTCTAAGGACAGATGGACGGACGTTCCAACATGTCGGTTTAAGGGCTATTTCTTTTGTTATTTTCTTTTGTTTGGTTTAGGGGCTAACCTCCTTAACCTTTTATTTACGGAATAAATCTATTATTTACCAATCATTTTCAATCATTTTCTATTGTTTTCCAATCCGGACACTAGCCTCTAACCTGACATGTTCGCCCAGACAGACGGAGGGATGCCAGGCTAATCGCTATATCCCCCGAACCTATTCTGTCGGGGGTTAAAAATGACATTGTATTAAATATTTTACTTACTAGACCAGTTAACATATGGCCACTAACAGGCTCGTTACGCTAATGATACTTTTAACTTTGAACAACTGGGCCTCTTTGAACAACTGTGCCAGTTGTTCAAAGTCAGGGCTCATTTGTTCAAATTTAGGGTCCAGTTGTACAAAGTTAAGGCCCAGTTGTTCAAAGCATCATTCGCTTAATGAGCTTATTAGAGTGGTCAAGATGTCAAATGTTCTAGCAAGTACAATATCTAATCCTCTGGTATTTTTGCCGGTAAAATGTAAGTAGCTAAAGCTACTCACATCTTTCTAGCAAGAATGCCAGAATATTTGTCATATTTAATGATCAAAATTTTAACAGAATTTAGTTTAGTGACCAGTATAGGAAATAATGAAATGGACTGTTATGAGGCTTGCACTAAGATGGAAGGGTCAACCTATTTTCAGTAAAATTTTGATGGCACAAACACTGATGGGTCCTTTACTACGGCTGCTTCAACTGTTTCTCGACTCCCTAGGAAAAAGTACTGGTCTCAATAAGTTTTTTTTTGTGAAACCTGAATATTTCAAAAATATTTTGGGAACAAATAGCCCCATATAGGGGGCAGGTATCACTGAAAACTTTCTATCAAACAGAGCTTTGGTTTTGTGTGTATTAAAAGTGGGTTGAGTATTTATACATCAGTCCTACCAGAGAAAATAAATTTACAATCTTACAATAATAAATCATCTAACAACTGTGGCATTAATGCATAGGCTGTGGGAAATTAAAATGATTTAAGTTCTATACCTTATTGAAATCCATTACGAAAACACGCCTATATAAATACATTGTAAATGTTGCTGAATGAAGCTTATAAGCATTGGATGCTCTGACACAGGCAGGCTTAGTCCTGCTAAGCAGTTTACCCGTTCTCATGTGCGGTCAGTTTCAGCTCTGCATGGAAACAAAATGCAGGCCGAAGGGTGGGAGCCCAACAGATTATGGCATTTAGCATATATATTCAAAAATAAAGACCTGAGCAAACACCGTAGACCAAAATGAGATGCTTGCCACCAGCTATTCTCTTAAACATGACATCAGTAGAAAATTGTACTTGTTCCAATTTTGAAGCAAGTATGGTAAGGAGTTGAGGTGTCTGAATATTAACCCATTTTGTACCGGAAACCCCAAGACGGGTACCCTGGCAAACGGTAGGCCCAGATCGGACGCCGCAGAATGCCTGCACTGTTTGCAAAACGTTCAGCCTGTTTCTAAATAGATTTTGAAGAAAACACAACCTGACACCCCTTAATTTTGGAATTGACTCCTGGTAAACGTAAGGTGGAAGATTCCATTTGCTACAAAAAGGGTTAAGGATACAGTATTTACCCCCAAGTCTTTCCAGCACGGCTCCTGTGACTAGCCCCATACATGTGTCTACAACAGCTACTGTCATTCCAGCTTTGATATTGCCATGGGTCATCATCTGAGCTAATGTATCTATCCGTAAATTACTGAAATAGAGTATGCATTGAAAGACTAGGCTATGCGTGTACATCACAACATCTTCATAACACAAACAAGTACTAGATAAACAACTGTGTTAAATCCAACCAAAAGTGTACAGATTATACAGACAAATGACCATGTTATATCCAAAACTGTACAATGAAGTGGTTTTATGTTATTAATAGTAATGGCTTAATTTGGATAAGCCTTTATTTTTAAGGTTTGTTCACCCAGTAAGTTGTTGGTATGTTGGTTGGTTGGTTGAGTTTGTCCCTCTTGCAACTAAGGTCATATAAAGACTGGACTTCAGTTGTAAGACTCATCCGAAAGTCTGGAGAAGCTCTGAATCAAATCCACTACCTCTTGTTTAAAAAGTGAAAGTCTTAACCCTTATCCTGCTGCATATTTTAACAAGCCACACCCACTACTGATTATCAACCAATCAGATAACTTGGTTCAAATCATTGCAACAAATGGACAATCTGAATGACAATGTAGATCCTGATCAGAAGCCATCTGATCGGGATCTACATTGTTTGAAAGTGGGCATATCCGGGCTAAGCAGGACAATGGATAACCACTACCCCACTGGGGCTTCTTTCTGTGGCTGTTACAGTTTTTATCTGGCACCAATTAGGACTTGCATGTTTTTAATAAACCTATCAACTACAGATTTAGCTGAGGTGTCAGTAATCATCAACATAATTTTAACCCTTATCCTGCTGAGCTTATCCTGCTAAGTGCTTCACCCCCACCCATCAGGGCTTGAAGAAATAGATTGGGCTGCATGATGCTTCCACGCAGAGCTGAAACTGACCACACATGAGTACTGGTAAACTGCTTAGAAGCACTAAGCCTGCCCAGGCAAAGTGGAACGAGTCAGACCGTCCAATGCATATAAGCATTTTAGTTTCATTGGGGGATGGGGCTTGAGATGTCATTTCATCTTAACCTCGGGTAAAAGGCCTATAAAATTGGAAGCAGTGTCTCCGAATGCTCTACAACGTGTTGACAGGGACGTTAAACCTCAGCTCAAAGAAAACATTACCTGCTAAGCGCAGCAACCCCTACATTTCCAAGTGTGGGAAACTTTCACATCATTCTCTTTGAGTAAGTGATGTAATCATTTAGAACATCTTGTACCGTGTTACAGATGGCTGCTTTCTTAAGTCCAAACAAATGCCGAATCTCAGAGTGAGCAAGGATGGTGATACTGAGTCAGAAAACATGTGTAGGGTGACATGGCATTCTGTATTTTGGCATTTTTGTGTCGGAAAACCAGTAGTATACAGCAGTATTTTTGTAGGTATTTAATAAAGACATTTAAGTTAACCCATAAATGCCAATCACGACAATTGCTGTTTGCTTTGCCGTCTGCCAGTTACCTTAAAAGTAATTTTTTTGCAAACAGTGTGGACCCAGATCAGACTGCACCTGTAGGAGCAGTCTGATCTGGGCCCACACTTTGTCTGTATGCAAAAATATTTTTTAAAAGTTTGCAAAAAAAATTCAGCACACGACATAAGCAGACAACATTTTCAGATGTAGGTTTTCTCCATGCCATACGGGTTAACTTTAAAAAAGGTAGTATACAAACCTAATTTTCAATATATTCTGCGCAGTATGCATCTGACATAGAAGCCTGGTGTTTGGTCTGAGGACTGTAAACACTAGAAGATGCCTAGAACAGAAATAAACATCATCATTTGTCTTTTCATATGTGATAAACAACAATGGTGGATGCCGTGAGATCAGGCTGCTCCTAAACAGCCATATTAATTCAGCCCCTATTAACCTCAGGTGAAATCCTATAAACCCGGGGTGAAATCATCAAAAATAATGTTTTCTGATGTTAATTAATACAAGAGCACACGTGTGCAGGTGCCAAAGCTTGGCTGCAAAAATTCTAAGTCGAAAAAGGGGCATAACTGTGCCAAAATTATCGCTAGGGTTACCTCGTCTATTGGTATGAGTTCCCTTTTTCATAATGAACAACTAGTCCGAGTTTCAAGTAAATATGTTCAGTAATGACAGAGATATTACAAAATGTCCAAGTTTTTGCTCAACGACGCAGACGACGCCAGAGCTATGACAACACTTCTTCGTTTTCTTCGAAAACAGCCGAGCTTAAAATTGTCATTAATCAAGTAATTTCGTATTGTTCAAGTTTAAGGTCCATGGTAAGCTGTATTGGCCCTTTGCCTCTGGCAAATACAGCTGACCTCGGACCTATAACTGGGCCAATATGAAATTACTTGATTCATAACATTATAGTACAACTGGTTTGGTGTTTCATGGATATTGGTTTATTAGACTTTTTACATAGCATTCTAGGTACATGTACATTATTTTGAAAATATTAAGCACATAGTGCATGGTATCGGACAAATATGAAAAAAATTAAGTGCACACAAATAACGAAAACTTTGCCAAAAAGCTATATCTACCTATACTTGTGGACACAAATCTGTTCAAACTCCTATGAAGTATCTTTCAATCAATCTCTTTGCATCAAGCTAGTTTGACAAGCAAATGTCATTCATTTAAAGAATTCTGGATCAAGCAATACATATTGATTGGTCTCATTTTCACAAGCACTTTTTTTTTCTCCATTTTTAGGTCTCATTGACATTTGAGGTGTATTTTGATTGGACAGTGCTGGAGTCTGCAATGAAATGTACAGCACTATGAGTTTTGAATTTATTTCTGGCCAGCAGTTGATTGACATGATGTTAAGATACTCTAAATGGTGTTTCAAATCAAGATGAAATGAGGCTCATCAAAGTTTGAACAGATTTGTGTCCACAGGTGTATTTGGACGTCAACCTTTTGTATGAATGCTAAGCTTGTCGAATATGATGATGGCTTGATGAATGGATGGAAAACCGAACTACTATATTGTTCCATGCTTCAAGCCTGTGCAACAAAAATGAATTTACAGTAGTCGTCACAACACTATAATCAAAACTAAATGTATCCAAAAATTATTCTCATTGATTTGTTTGTATTGTATTGGAGCTTAATGGCTGAGTCAACTCTATTTAGGTCATTTTCAGCCAGTCTACCAATCCACACGTTTCCTGGGCAGGATTATACATAATCGGTTAACCAGTACAGTGCACATTCTTTCGCCAGAAACTGACAACGGCCCTTCTTGAATCAGCAGAAGGGAGAGGATGACCGTAGAAAAGATTTCATGATCAATCTCCACGAAAAAATGTTGCCGAACTTGGCAGGTATCGAGCATGCACCCTCCTGATCACAAGTCAGATGCGCATCCGACTGAGCTACCGAGGTCGGCCTGAGGTTTAACGTCCCGGTCAACACTGTATAGATCAGTTGGTTTCAGCTCTGCATGGAAGTTTGTTTGTTTGATTTGAGGTTTAACGTCCCCATCAACACTGTAATGGTCATTTTGGAGACATTGCTTCCAGTTTTGTGGATGAAATGACATCTCAAGCACTGCTGCCCAATGAAACCAATAGGGTCTATAAGCATGGACAGGTTGACTCGCACCGCTTTGCCTGGGCAGGCTTAGATCCTCTAAGCGTTTACCAGTACTAGTGTGCGGGTCGGTTTCAGCTCTGCATGGAAGCATCATGCAGCCCATCTATTTCTTCAAGCCCCGATGGACAGGGGCCATCTGCGTGGAAGCATCATGCAGCCCATCTATTTCTTCAAGCCCTGGTGGGTGGGGGCTCATCTGCTGGTTTAAATTCAGCAGCATAAATGTTTGCATAACCTACTTTTTTTTTTTCTTTCTGACCCATTTTTCCTGCGAGTATTCTGTCTTCTCCTGGAAGGTCGTACTGTTCTCAATCAACTGACCAATCAGATGCTGTAACAAATACAGTAGAACTTTGAAGGCTTGAACACTGATGTTTACCATGGCCGACTCGAACCTGTTATTGAGTATCTAGGGAATTCTTTTACCGGGTACCGGGTACATAAGAAATAGTGTGGGATAATTAATGATAAATTCAATTTTTTCTCGCAAATCTATGCTGTGTGTACTCATTAGAATCGCCTCAATGAGGCAATATATGCTGTGTGTACTCATTAGAATCGCCTCAATGAGGCGATTCTAATGAATACACACAGCATACATTTTTATTATAGAGTGTTGAAAAGATGTCTAAAAATGAACCCCTTTATGCCTCCTATTGGCTCCAACTACCCTTTTCTCAAACAGATATTTGGGGTCTTAAAGTTGTTTGAGTCATTGAAGTTTGACTGTAGGTTTGACTGTATTCTTGCATAAATATCTATGCGCATGGCTGTTTGAAGCCATTGTCAAATGGACCGAAAGCCGTGCTCAAACAGCAAAACCAATGTTCAAATCATGAAATTTGCGTGCTGTTTGAACATGGATTTTGAGCTTTTGATATCACAAGACGGGCCTTGCTTTGTTTACGTTACGTTGAGTGACGTAACGTTATCGCCCTGAACGTAGCGTTTGAAGGTTCTATGATGACGTCACTGCATGACAACGTCATTGAAAACAACATTCTGAACTGGTCGCCATTTTGGTTTGCCTATTGCATTTGAAGAGTTATATGGAATTTATATGACACTTTTGGGAGTTTTCGTCAAAATTTGCTGTCGGATTCGTAAGTTATGCAAGAACAACGATCATCCATGGTTATTTCAATGCATTAACATTTGCCGGATCCCTCGGAAGATATTTGAACATTCGGCCTAGCGGCCTCATGTTCAAACAGCTTCCTCGGGATCCGGCAAATGTTAATGCATGAAAAACCATGGTTGATCCCTATAACCCATTCAACCCTGTGGACCAGTACAGATATCAATGCGAACAGGGCAGATCCTGCTGAGACAGCTCATAGCATAGACCCTCAAACTCAAGTGCACATACAGAGACCTTCAAACTCAAAGTGCATGTACATAGTGCCTCAAACTCAAAGTGCACAGACCCTCAAAGTGCATTTATACCGCAATCAGGCATTCTAGTAACCTAATAAAGGGGGTCGAATAACTGCACGCTATAATCGGTAGTGACCTACAATACCTTCTACTGACCTATAATACGTCTAGTGACCGATTATAGACCGGACCTACTTTTCTTGTCCCTAATTTGCAAGCGTAAACAATAACAGGCAACCTTTTATACACGAGAAAACAACGAAACTGCAAGATATAATCCTTGCAATATTTATTTAAATAGATTTTCAGAAATTTCAGCTATATTCTTACCTTCTCAGGCTTTCCTGGTTTGAATGGCCCGTTGGAATAATTGCGCACTGCTACTGTGGTTGCGTCTCAACCTCCAAAATATTTTCTTAAGCTAAAATAAACTATTTATTTGCAGATTTTTATACAGAATGTTAAGCGCTGAGAAACATTTATTCGAGCGTCCATGTTGTTTCCTGCGTCTCCGTGGCGCGGTGACGTCAGAAACTTTGCACTATTTGACGTCACATTATACTACCTGTGCGCACCATGGCACTGATTGTCGTTTAACATGCCACCCTGACTGTTGTCCTTTTTGCTCAAATTTGCTAAATCATTGCAAAACCCTTGATTGTTTTGAATTGCGGTATAAACTAAATACATGATTAGTGTCTTTAATAATAAAATATAATCGGTTCGCCACGACAATTTTATAGGGACTCGCTAAAGCTCGCCCCTATAAAATTGTCTAAGGCTCACCGATTATATTTTATTATTAAAGACACTAACCATGTATTTACTATATACATAGTCCGTCAAAGGGCAAGTGCATGTACATAGACCCTCAAACTCAAAGTGCATATATACATACATAGACCCTCAAACTCAAATGGCATGTACATAGATCCTCAAACAAAGTGCATGTACAGAGACACTCAAACTCAACCATTTATCCTTCTGAATAATTAATTTAGCCACACCCATTTCTGACTATCAGCCAGTCAAATAACACAATCTATTCATTCAAATAGCAAACTGAATGACAAAAAGTGTACAGCCTGATTAGATGGCTTCTACAGTAGCCATCTGATCTGGATCTACACTTTTTCCCGAAATAGGTGTTGCAATGTTCATTGATTGCATTTAATTGCATTTGGGTTTAAGCCATCATTAACAAAGTGCTTCTAATGAGTACCCACAACAGTTGTTGTGGTGCAGAAATATAGTAAATACATGGTTAGTGTCTTTAATAATAAAATATAATCGGTGAGCCTTAGACAATTTTATAGGGGCGAGCTTCAGCGAGCCCCTATAAAATTGTCGGGGCGAACCGATTATATTTTATTATTAAAGACACTAATCATGTATTTACTTTATACCGCAATTCTAAACAATCAAGGGGTTTTGCAATAATTTAGCAAATTTAAGCTAAAAAGACAACAGACAGTGTGACGTGTAAAACGACATTTCAGTGCCATGGCGCGCACACGTAGTATAACGTGACGTCAAGAAGTGCAAAGTTTATGTCACGGCGCACCAGAGACGTAGGGAACAACATGGACGCTCGAATAAAAGTTTCTCAGCGCTTTACATTCTGTATTAAAATCTACAAAAAAATAGTTTATTTTAGCTTTAGAAATTATTTTCGAGGTTGAGACGCAACTGCAGTAGCAGTGGGCAGTTATTCCAACGGGCCATTCAAACCAGGAAAGGCCGAGAAGGTAAGAATTTAGCTGAAATTTCGGAAAATCTGTTCAAATAAATACAGTCCAACCTGTGCTTACGGTCACCTCCGAATAACGGTCCCCTTATTACAACGGTCATTTTCAACCCCTCCCATCGAAATTCCCTAATAAATTAACTGGGAATAGCGGTCCACTGTGCACTACGGTCAACGGTCACGTTATTCAGTCCCAGACTGAGTTGCTGTCCTTGAATAACGGTCTATAATTCAATCCATCACGCTCATGATTTCAGCTTTGAGGTAATTATCGCCATTGATTGGCATATAATTGGCCTGCTTGATTGGTGTTGCAGTCCTTAATCCAGGCGATCTGGTCAAACATGTTACGGTTTGTGAGTGAGTTGAATTGAATAAATCCATTGCATTCTGTTTTACACAAGAACTGAAGATAGTTTATTAAAAAAGTGAAGAAAAATTGACTAAACATTTTTTTTTTAATTGGCGGACAATCCTAAAGACGGTAAAACTAGCCCAGTTAGTAAATCACAATAATTGCGGCACTGTCAATTCAGAGACAAACCATCTGTGTATTCATTACGGTTCAAGTATGACACTATTGTTAATCCCTGTCATATAATTGCCACCCTGCGGTGCGTGTCGATAAGGTGTGAAAATATGGTCAAGTCATGTCTCTAATTTGCGTTTATCCTCCAGTCATAAAATTTAATCCAAGATCAATGTGAAAATGATTTAATCCTCCTCAGACAATTAGCTATATCTAACGGTAGATGTTTGCATAATAAAAACGGACTACTCTACGATCTCATGAATGGTTATGTTTTGGTGCCAAATAGCAGATGCTCGCCGGAAAAAGTCAAACGCTGTTGTTGGTTATTGACACGGAGGGATAATTCAGGAGCTATACAGCGCTGTTTTCTATCCACCTCTATTCACAACCGTTTAGCTATCGAGAAAATATTATTTACCGGTTCCAAACATTTTTATGAAAGATTTAAACACGTGTGGGGTTGCTGGCGTCGGATGACGCAACAAATAAACATGTAAATTAAATGGAAAACAATATGCTTCTTCATCCAGTGACAGCTTGCTATTTAATCAATAACTGTAAGAATTTTTGGACACTGTCGGCCTGCTGGTAATTGTCAAACCTCCGAATAGAGGTCACCTGTGAATAACAGCCAAATTTGTCCTGTCCCATAGATGGCCTTTGTTCACAGGTTTGACTGTATTGCAAAGATTTTAACTTGCAGTTTCGTTGTTTTCCCTTGTATACAAGGTTGCACGTTTTTGTTTACACTCGTAAATTAGTGACCTGAAAAGTAGGTCCTGTCTGTAAACGGTCACTAGACGTATTATAGGTCAGTAGAAGGTATTATAGGTCACTACCGATTATAGCGTGCAGTTATTCGACCCCCTTTATTAGGTTACTAGAATGCCTGATTGCGGTATAAAAGAAAATAATATGTGGCTACCCACTCTTATCTGTGTCTAAGGAATAATATTGAAACCAATATAAGCATGGACGGTCCGACTCACACCGCTTTGCCTGGGCAGGCTTAGGCCTTCTTGTAAGTGGTTTACTGCAAGTTCTCAGGTGTGGTCCGTTTCAGCTGTGCGTTGATGTATCATGCAGCCCAAGCTTTTTCTCCAAGCCCTGATGGGCGGGGGCAAAAAAGTGTTAGGTGACTTGAAAAGATACTTTGTAATGCCATCTGCTACACATCTGGGGTGCTTTACCCTATAACTCTTCAAGTGATAATCAGGTGTAACAGACAACATTTTCACAGTATCTTTTCTTATTTTTAACCCTTGTCCTGCTGAGCCCAGATATGCCGCACATTTCAAACAATGTAGATCCAGATCAGATGGCTTCTTCAGAAGCCATCTGATCAGGATCTACATTGTTTGTCATTCAGATTGTGAATTTGTTGCAATAATTTGCATCAAGTAATCCGATTGGTTGATAACCAGTGGTGGGTGTGGCTTATTTGAATATTCAGCAGGTGAAGGGTTAATCTCTCCAGAGACTCCTTTCTTCATCTGTTCGATTTCATCTCTAAGACTTGATCATTTCCGGTTGCTGTCAGAATCGGGGATTATAAAGTGCGCATTCTGATCAAATGGCTTCTACAGAAGCCACCTGATTGGGATCTACACTGTTTTCAAAAGTAGGGGTGGTCATGTTCATTGATTGATTGTAATGGGGTATAAGCCGTCATCAGCAATGTGCATCTAAAGAGTACCCACAACAGCTGTTTTGGTGCAGAAATAAGAAAATATGTGGCTACCACCTCTTGCGGCTACGAAAGTTAAGGATAAGATTTTTTTTTGTTTGTTTGAGTTGCAATGTCCCCTTCAACACTATTTAGGTAATTTTGGAGACGTTGCTTCCAATTCTATGACACATTTACCTGACATTGAGATGAAATAACACTGCAATTCCTGCAGTCCAATTAAACCAATCAGGGGACCGTAAAACCACCGATTTACCTCCCCAAATGACAATTTTCAATACAGTTACAGTACCATTCAGACGATTCTTGACACCCTAGTTGACTCCAAGTCAACTACATTCAGACATGGAGTTAACTCCTAGTCAACTCCATTTCCCGCTTTTGTTAACTAGGGAGTTAACTTTAGTTAACTTCTAGTTGACTAGAAGTCTTAACAGCTATACAGTAGTACATATATGGATTAGAACAGGTGAATGAATATGTTACTTAATTTGTTATCTGTTTTTTTTTTATTTATTTATTTATTTTCATCATGCTGATGCAAATGGCATGGCAAAAAAAAATGAAGAATGACAGGTTATATCCCATAATTTCAAAATGATCATTGTTAGCCCTTATCCCGCTGAATAAATTAATTTTACCATACCCATTTCTGGATATCAACGATTCAAATCGTTAAAGGTTATGTATTCATTCAATTCACAAATTGGATGAAAAACAGTGTAGATCCTGACCAGATGAAACAGCCCCCGCCCATAGGGGCTTGAAGAAATATATGGGCTGCATGATGTTTCCACGCAGAGCTGAATCCGGCCCGCACACTAGTACTGGTAAACTGCTTAGAGGATCTAAGCCTGTACAGGAACTGTGGTGCGCGGCGGACCGTCCATGCTAATAAACCCTATTGGTTTCATTGGGCGACAGGGCTTGAGATGTCATTTCATCTCAATGTCGGGTAAAAGTCCCACAAAATTGGAAGCAACGTCTCCAAAATGACCTTTACAATGTTGACGGGGACGTTAAACCTCAAATCAAACACTCATTAACCATCTGATCAGGATCTATGCTGTTTGCAAAGTTAGGATTTGTCATGTTCAGCGGGATAAGGGTTAATGAATTTCAGGTTATACTCCTGGATTTAAGTGCCCCGAAAATCCAGGTATGGACATTTTAGCCTCTCCAGAACAACAGCTCTGTTTATTTTCATTTGTTAAAATGAACTTCAATAAATCTCAGGTTCACACTGATAAGCCTCACTAATTGCCTAAGCATATGGCAACTGAATATTCAATCATGAAAATTTCACTTTTGCAAACAGTGCAGGCCCAGATCAGACGCCGCAGAATGGGGCGTCTGATCAGGGCCTCCACTGTTTGCTAAAAGTTCAGTCATTCCCCAAATATACCTTGATGAAAACACACCCCGACACCCTTAAACCTTGAAATGGAGCCCTGGTACATATAAGGAGGAAGATTCCATTTGGTACAAAAAAGGTTCGTACCAAATGAATCTTTCTCCCTACATATAGCCCGAGTCCACCTCAAAGTTCAAGGGTGACAGGTTGTGCCCCTTCAAACTCCATTCGCAAAATGGCTTAACTTTTTGAAAACAGTGTAGGCCCTGAACAGACGCCCCTTTCTGTGGCGTCTGATCTGGGCCTGCACTGTTTGCCAACTGCCCGTTTTGGGGTTTCTGGTACAAAATGAACAGATGTGTATACCTTTACTAGGATAAACATTTCAGTCTGGTACTGCACTGTCTAATTTTAAACCTCTAGCATGCTTGGCTGTAATTCGTAATTGTAGTAGTTTTTATTTCATTATTTATTTCAATGAAGTAGAAATATTTATGTTACTATTGTTATTAGTTATTGTTATTGTTGTTATTATTATTATTATTATTATTATTATTATTATTATTATTATTATTATTATTATTATTATTATTATAAGTAATAGTAGTAGTAGCAGTAATATTCACAGGTTTATTTATTGTTATTATTATTAATATTAGTAGTAGTAGTAGTGGTAATAATGTTTTGTTATTTTTTATGTTTATCTCAATTGAGTAGAAATCTTTATGTGACTATTGCTATTAGTAGTAATGGTGGAAGTAGTAGATGTGACATTGACATTTATTTATTTATTTATTTTGTTTTTCAAGAACAAAATATACTATGTAGTAATATGTTAAAGGACCAATAACAAAATTCATAAGTAATCCATAAGTGGATTATAATGATTAAACCCTTCTTATCAGAAGTCATTATGTGATTTTATCAGATGAATACCATCACCTTAACAGCCATAATCCCCTGAGGTTCAAGTGGTCATTTATTGGTAGGTGATAAGAGAAATGGTTTGTGATATATGATATCCTGGAGTATTATCATTTTGATTGAGATCTAGCAAAGCAGATGAACTTAGAATCTTCGTTTGCCATAGAAAATATTTTTATCATTACAGTACATCACTAAGAAAACACACCTATTCAAATATATTGAAAATTTTACCACCTAATAATAGACAAAAAATCAGATAATGAATCTGATTTTTATTTTTATATTTCTGGCCAAAACATACATTGTGGGAACTCGTTATAACCGCGTCAGTGAGGCGGTTCTAACGCGTACCCACAATCTATGTTTTTGGGCGAAAAAATAAAGAAAAATGAATGCGGGAACTAGTTAGAATCGCCTCATTGAGACAGTTCTAATTAGTGCCCATAACCTGTTCATGGCTTTAACATGGCTATTGGCTGTTGACTAGTTTTTCTTTTTTATTTCTGCTTCAAACATTATCAAGTGGGAACTTATTAGAATCGCCTCATTGAGACAGCTCTAATAAGCATCCACAACCTGCTCATAACTTTAAACTGGCAATTATCACATATATTTTTTTTTTATTTCGGCTTCTGAAAAAGGAAGTGGGAATTTGAAAGAACCGCCTCATTGAGTCAGTTCTAACGAGTACCCACAACCTGTTTTGAACCATCTGCTGGTAATTTTAGAAGTCAAATTTTCAATTTTTCAAACAATATGGAACCTAATCAGACTGCTCCTCTTGGAGAAGTCCGATCAGGGTCCACACTGATTGACTATACGCATAAATATGTTTGAAAAGTTTGAAAATATGTTTTGAAAAGTTTACCAGAAGAGCAGCAGACAACATAAACAAATGACAATTTCAGATGCAGTTTTTCATTATCTTGCTGAATAATTAACCCAGAAGATGTCAATCACAGCAATTTTGTCTGCTTTGTCGTCTGCTTGTAACTTTGAAAGTCAATTTTGCAAACAATGTGGGACCTGATCAGACTGATTAGAGTCCACACAAATTACTTCACATATTGCATTCATTTAAAATTCGCAAACTGAATGACAGTGTAGATCCAGATCTGGTTTTACATTGTTTCATGTTTAGCAGAGTAAGGATTAATTAAATGACAGGGATCCTACAGACATTGTCTATTCCCAGATAAGGGGCCAATAAACATCTAATCGTAAAGGCAGTGGCTAGCCGTCCGGTACCGGACGACCAGCCAACGAGTCTGCCCGTCCGGTACCGGATGACCAGCCAACGAGTCTGCTCGTCCGGTACCGGACGGCTAGCCAACCCACGTAGGAATGGCTAGCCGTCCGGTAGTATTTTTAAGTCTATCATTTTATATAGGGTATTAATGCATGCGCGTTTCAAATAATATTATCCACTTTATGGTGTAATAAAAATATTATAAAAAACTTATTCTTATCACCTGTTTGTCGCCATTTTTGACAAAATTTCAGAAAGGGACATCATTGTAATTGATGCAATAGACTGCTGTACTCAAAGCCTTGTCCGGGCACTGTGACAGTTATTATTATTATTATTATTATTATTATTGTTGTTAGCTTGATATTAATTTGGATAGATTAACATTGAATTTGGGGAGCATATTTATTTAACCTATCAGTTCAACATGGTAGGTACAAAGAAATATCAATTAGGGGCAATTATCTTGTTAGCAGGGCACACATAAATGCAACGATCCAAAACTCCATGAGTATAGCAATTACCCTAATGATCCTATGTATTGGGACAGATAGGCTTCGACAAATAATGCAGTCCCAGATCAGACTGCTCTTGAAGCAGGGTCTACACTGTTTGCCATTCCATCTGCACCCTGAAGGCAGTGGCCAATCGTCTGGACTCTTTGCTGGATCGTGAAACAAATTTGTTAAAAATTTAGGAGAATAACTGCAAGTTATCAAGATCCTGAATATTTCTTAGGATTTTTACGGTACTGGTCAGATGCTATTAGTTGTTTTTCGCGACGCTTGGATCAAATGTTTTAGTACCTTCAAGCCGCATTTACATAGGGAAAGGAAAAGTAAAATATATAAACTTATAAAAATATTAAGTTATATTACCGATTGGTAGTTACATGTAAATAATATTGATAGTAATAATTAATATTAGAAATAAGTAATCACGACTACAGCTTTTATTATCGCAGGCATAATTGTTACGACAATCATGCATTACCGATACGGCTGTGCTTATTTGCTTTATTTTTAAAATGATCTCAATGACATTTAAATAGTTTCAAAGTAGGAACTATTGAGCATCCAGTACTCCAGAAAATGGTACAGGTGCTATTCAGCATTCACACCCTATATGATGAGAGACTAAAATTTACTACCGGACGGTTAGCCATTCCTACGTGTGTTGGCTAGCCGTCCGGTACCGGACGAGCAGACTCATTGGCTGGTCGTCCGGTACCGGACGGGCAGACTCATAGGCTGGTCGTCCGGTACCGGACGGCTAGCCACTGCCAA